>ML301126.1:0-42360 GCA_005239505.1 Nicotiana paniculata
AACTTCAGCTTATATAGTGCTGAAGTTTTTACAAATGAACTAAATAACTTCAGCTCTAGAGCTAAATTTTGCCAGTTACAAAACAAAAACTTCAGCTCTAGAGCTGAAGTTCGCCAGTTACAAAACAAAAACTTCAGCTCTAGAGCTGAAGTTCGCCAGTTACAAAACAAAAACTTCAGCTCTAGAGCTGAAGTTCGCCAGTTACAAAACAAAAACTTCAGCTCTAGAGCTGAAGTTCGCCAGTTACAAAACAAAAACTTCAGCTCTAGAGCTGAAGTNGCCAGTTACAAAAACAAAAACTTCAACACACTTGGTTCAACACACTTGCTACTTCAGGCCCGTCTACTAGAATGCTAAAGTTTTACGTGATTGCCTTTCTACTTCAGCCCCGTATGCTGAAGTTATGCGAAAAAGCGGGTACACTTGCAATTTTTTTTGCAAAGCGGACACAGATTAAAACGTGACACAAAAAGTGGGTACATATGCAAATGTCCCTCTAAGGGCAGTTGTCGAAAGAGTTATATAAAAAATGTGATTTGATGTTTAAGTTGAAGAAAATATTTAAAAATTAAAATTATTTTGAACATGTATCTCACTCGAGAAAATATTACAAATTTGACCGGAAAAATATTGTTTGCTTGAAAAAGTGGTACTTGAAATTCATCTTCAAAAACTCAATCTAATGTATAACCAAATAATATTTTGAAAATAAGTTTAGGAAAAAGATTTTTATTTATTTATGGATAAATGGATCCTTACATACTTAAATTGTTGAAATATAAGTTAGATGATCTATTACCCTAAATAAATATGAAGGTGTTAGTTGTCAATTGACCTTTGTTAGTAAATTTCACTAAGATGATCCTTTGGTAATTATTTCACTATCTATGAAATTACCTGACCTAAGACAACTAGACAAGATGTACGTTAAGTAGTTCATCTAAACCGAAAGTCTTACTCTTAATTACTGTCATTCTCCTTGACATGAGTTTTTCAAGGTTATTATTATCATCATTTTAGATATTTTTTTGTGCATAATTATTCATCATCATTCACAATTTTTCAAGTATTTTGAAGGGTTCAAAGTTTAATATATTTACCAAATTAAATATAGGAACCAAAGCAAAAAAGAAATAAAGTAGGGGCAAAAAACTTATGGTGCATACTTTACCTGCAAAAAGTTAGGTTAAGTAGCTATGTATTAAAAAAGAGGTTTAAAAGTATCTTGATTTATTGGAAGCATATTTTAGTATATGAAGTAATAAATAGCAAATACAAGGACATATTTGAAAGAGCAAACCATTTTAATTGGCAAGCTAACAAGATAGTTACAATGTAACTAAGGACTACAAAACTCTTTACATGATCTCTTATATACAGTAATAATGTTAAAAACCACACACTCGATGTGACATATCGTATTATCTTAATGTCTTTTGGGTAGAGATTGAAATTATATGTCACAATAACAAAAAAAAAAAAAAGTTTATTAGCCGAACAGTTTAATATCATACGAGTCTATCATGTCTACCAGTCGAGTTTCTATTAATTCTTGTAGGTAATACACCAAAATACTCGCTGAATTTTTGAAGATTTTTTAACCAAAAAAAACTTAATTCTTACTACAGTACTATTTATCTTTAAAACTTATGAGTTATGATGTATTAGAACTTTATGCATTTTTATTTTGAAACAACTATATCTTGTCAAAAACCAATTTAATGGTTGTAACAAAAAAAAAAAAAAAATTGTGATCACTTTAATCTTCCTGATTATTGTAGACCGTTAATGCTAATGCTAATTAACCTTTACATAAGAATGTAAATTTTGGAAATAAACCAATGAATGCCTACTTATTGTTGTTTATTTTGTCCCAAATTGTTGTCATTCTATAATTCCGTAGAGAGTTTGATAAATTTTAAAGAAAAAAAACACTGACGAGTATTTGAAAAAAATACTACGTACAATATGAAAAAACATTCTTCTATAAAAATCAAAGATTCTTTGGAAAAATTGTAGTCAAAATTAAATGTAATTGACTTTAGAAGTGAAAAGTCAAATAATTTAATTTTGAGATACATTTTTCAATCTCAAACATTAGCCTTTTCGACAAATTATTTTTAAAAATACTTTATATTTACTGTTTCAAAAAATAAGAAGTAGTTATCACTTTTCTCTAGATTCATGCTCTAATTATTGAGACAACTAGTGTTAATGTACGCGCTTTGCACGTGTTCCCATATTAATGAATATAAATATTTTTGAAAATTATTAGATATTTTTATAACATTATAAGATAAAAGTTACAGTTTTTTCAAAAATAACTGATATTTTTGTATTTGGCTAGGTAAATAGATGATGAAATCATGTCCAGTTGAAGTTTTCAAATGCCTTATTGTGATCTACGAGGATTTATGTGAAAATGTCTTATGAAAATTATTGTTATTTCTGTGATAATACTAAAAAAATCCGAAAATATTTTTATTACGATTCTTAGATTGAATCTTTTGGTCTTTTAATTTGAGAATGAAAAGATTGGTCTTGTACCTCCTAAATATTAATAATGAACATGTAAATTTTAAAATTGACTAATGTTGATGTTTACCTCGAAATATGAGTAACAATTAAACTTGTAATGTAGTTATAAGGATACGTGATCTGATTCAATACCAACTGATAAATAACGAAGTAAATAAATGAATTAAACGACTAAGATAAATCAAACCAATGCCGTTGCAAGTTATTGACCTCGATTTGGAACAAGCTCGAGATCAAGCGTTAAGAACAATAAGAACAATGGTAAATTGTAGGCAAGTAAAAGAGCATCGTATTGTTATGTGACGACCGGCCGGTCGTTTCGCGAATTTAAGCTCCGTTCGATGGTGTAAAGTCATAAACAACTTCACATTGTATATATCAACCTGCATGCATGGTTAGATTCAGTTACCGGGTAATTCAGAGTCGAATTGGGAGAAATTTTTTAGTTTTGGAAGCTTAAGTGAAGAAAGTTGACCGGAGGTTTGACTTTTGTGTAAATGGCCTTGGAATGGGTTTTGGTTAATGTCAACGGCTTCGTGTGATGATTTTGGACTTAGGCGCGCGTCCAGAATTGGTTTTGGAGGTCCATAGAGTAATTTGAGGTAATTTGGCGAAAGTTAGAATTTCGGCGATCTCGGCCGATAGGTGAATTTTTGATATCGGGCTCGGAATGGAATTTCGGAAGTTGGAATAGGTTCGTAGTGTCATTTGTGACGTGTGTGAAAAATTTCAGGTCATTCGGACGTGGTTTGGCAAGTTTCGGCATCGTTGGCGTATTTTGGAAGTTTAGAAGTTCTTAGGCTTGAATCCGAGGTTGATTAAGTGTTTTGGTGTTGTTTTGGGTTTTCCGAAGGTTCAACTAAGTTCGGGTAGTGATATATGACTTGTGGGAATTGTTGGTTGAGGTCCCGAGGAGCTCGGGTGAGTTTCAGATAGGTATGGGTTGTGTTGCGCTCGTTTTTGATGTTTCAGCGTCGTTTTTTCAAGCATAATTGGTACCAAATTAAGCAAATGAGCTCCGATTTCTGTTTTAATTGAAGCATTAGATCCGTATCGTAATTACGGAGCTATAGGAAAAAGAATCATTGAATTTGGACATCGTATGAGGAAGTTATACTCATTTTAGTGTCGGAGAAGAGAGCTGGTGTTGGTGTTTCGCAGGTGCGAAGTTGGGTCCGCACCCGCGGAGCCGCAGGTGTGCAAAATGGCCCGCAAGTGCAGAATTGACAGCTGGAAATGCGCAGGTGCGGGTACTGTGGTCGCACCTAATCCCTGAGTATAGAAAAACCAGAACGCGTCATTTTAGTATTTTGAGCATATCTTGAGTTCTAGAGCTCCAATTGCGGTGATTTTTTCGGCGTTCTTCTCGTATTTTCATCGGGGTAAGCATATAAGTATTATTTTTTCATTTTAATATAATTAAAGAAGTTCATTTTTTGAATTAATCCATATTTTGATTGGAGAATTGGGGTTTTTATCCAAAACTTTTCTAAAAAAGAATAATTGGGTTTGAACATCGATTTGGCATCAGAATTTGATGAAATTAGTATGGTTGGACTCATAATTTAATGGGTGTTCAAAATTTATAAATTTTGTCAGGTTCCGAGGTGCGGGCCTGGGGGTCAACTTTTGGGTCGATTTCTATATTTTTGTAAAGATTGAAACTTTATTATCCGGAATAGTCCCTTACAAGTTTTATGTGTATTTTGAAGTTGTTTTAGAGTGATTTTGAGCCGTCCTGAGGTCTTTTCACCTAAGAAGTCCATTTTAGAGTACCGAGTAGTCACCGTCGAGGTAAGTATCTTGCCTAACCTTGTGTGGGGGAACTACCCCTTAGGATTGAGTCTTCTATGTTGATTGTAGTCCACGTACGCGAGGTGACGATCGTGTACTCGAACTTATTTGTAAATAGATTGCCCGTTAGGGGTTTTTGAGTCTTATGTTCCTTGTATATAAATTGAACTTGTTATATCTAAATTCCTGATTCCTAATCTCATCTCCTCCTGTTCAACTTAGAAGTACTTGCCTAACATTCCTTGTTTCTTATATGATCTTAATTGACTTAAATGAAGACTTTGTTTTTCCTACCGTTATGCTATGTCTTCCTTCATATGCTGCCTAATTACTGAGCATTGCTCAAACTGAGTTTATTTGGTGAAGCTAATTGTCTAAGTGAGATTAGTTATAGCTGATTTCCTTTGCCGGGATGATTTGTTTCTTGGTTGCGAACTCGAATGTATGGGATCATTGCTCTATTTGTCTTGTTTTCCCCTTGTTATGCTGTTCTCTCTCTTTGTTTGGCATTCCTCTCAGTGGCTACTTCTTATAAGCGAGTTGTTACCATTTTTGTGACTTAAGTCTTTGTATTGATTTGCTCATCGCACTTTGTATTCGGCCTTGTTTGCTTTCGCGCCGGTTGGGGCAATATATGTTGTATCTGTCGCATTTTGGTTGTTTTCCTCAGTGGCTGCATTGCATATTTAAATTGGGACTACGGATAGAGATCCAGGAGCTTTCCCTCTGTACTGCATCGCATATTTAAATTGGACCTACAGACAGAGATCTGGGAGCTTTTCCCCTGTACTGCATCGCATATTTAAATTGGGACTACGAACAGAGATCAGGGAGCTTTCCCCCTATACTGCATCGTATATTTAAATTGGGACTACAGATAGAGATCCGGGAGCTTTTCCCCGGTACTGCATTGCATGGCAAATTCTGAGTGGCGGACTGAGTTCCGGTAGTTTATGATTGAGGATATTTGGATCGAAAGGTATAAATATATATATTGAAAAGTATAGCTGAAAATCAATTATCTCCAGTAAAAGTTATGTCTAAAGGACTTCTTGTCGAAAGTATATTTGAAAAATATTTGTCTTGCAGAATGATGATATTTGAAAGAGCAGTACTTGGAAAAATATATTTTGAACATCACGTGTTTTGATGATATTTGAAAGAGCAGTACTTGGGAAAAATATATTTTGAACATCACGTGTTTTGATGATATTTGAAAGAGTTGAACATCGCGTGTTTTGAGGATATTTGAAAGAACAGTACTTGAGAAAATATATTTTGAACATCACTTACATTGATGATACTTGAAAGAGCAGTATTTGGGAAAGTGTATTTATACACCCCATATTTGAAGAGACTATGTTATAAAGATTTCTCTTTATAAAAATATATAAATATTCATTCAGAGAAAGTATGTTTCAAAGAAGAAATTTCTCTATTCTGAAATGATTATATGTTTAAAGTTTTCAAAATGAACTCACGAATTAAAGGTTTTCACTCGAAAGTTTGACCAGTTTTATTGAGTTATTGGCTAAGGCCTGACGTTAATAAATTGATGCACTGTTGAGTTGCTAGTGTTTTTATTGGGTTGAATTTCCCGTCATTTGGATTGCATTCTTTCCATTCTCTTTGCGCATTTCTATTATGTTGTCCGTTGATCGCGATTATTGAATTTCCTTCCATATTATTCGATCGTATCATTAATTACTTTGAGAAATTGTTAGATAAATATTTTGTTTGGTCGTTTATACATCTATGCCTTTTTTTACTTATTAAACCGGTGGTGTCTTGACTAGTCCTCGTCACTACTTCACCGAGGTTAGACTTGATACTTACTGGGCACCGCTGTGGTGTGCTCATATTACACTTGTGCACATTTTTGTGTGCAGCTTCAGGTTATGGTTGTTGGTAGCTGCGCATATCGTTACTGAGGAGACTCAAGGTAGCCTGCTGCTGTGTTCGCAGGCTTCAGAGTCACCTTCCTGTTTTATTTCTATTCAACTGTACTTACTTATTCCTAGACAGTTGTACTTATATTTGTTAGAAAGATTTCGTAGAGCTTATGACTTGTATTTACCGGGTTTTGGGAAGTTGTAAACTGTCACGAATTCTATTTCGAAATTTAAAAAAATAAAATTCTACATTATTATTGTTGTTCAATGGAAATGTTAGGCTTACCTAGTGCCTAAGACTAGGTGCCATCACGATACCCAACAGAGGGAAATTTGGGTCGTGACAAGTTGGTATCAGAGCTCTAGGTTCATAGGTGCTACGAGTCATAAGCGGGTTTGGTAGAGTCTTGCGGATCGGTACAGAGACGTCTGTACTTAGCTTCAAGAGGCTACAGAAACAGGACAATTTCACTTCCTTCATTCCTATTGTGCGAGTTCATTGATCTTAAAGTTTGAAATTATCGTTCCATTCTCTCACCGATGGTGAGGACACGCGCGGCAGTTTCAGATGATGTTACCCCGAAGAAAATGTCACAAGGGTCAGAGACAGAGGCCAACGAGGAGCACGTGCCGCAGTTAAGATGCCTACCAGAGCAGCCGTTGGGGAGTCACCAGTAGTCCTAGTTAGGGGGCAGGTACTGGGGGTTCCTGTTACTATCCCAGACTTCAGAAGACCGGAGCACATTTTGAGTATAATTGGTACATCGGCTCAGGCCGGGTTGATTCTAGTGCACCAGTTGCTTCACATATCAAGGGAGGAGTTCAGATTCTCACCGTCTACACTCCAGAGCAGCCAGATCATATCGGTCAAGTTCCAGTTGTCATGCCAGTACGACATGTGGTTTCACTTCAGCTCGTGGTTGGGACAACAACATAGGAGGTAGAGCACCTTGGGATTTAGAGGTACTGGAAGTACCACCCTTCTATATTTCAGTGGATTGGCGGCAGGTGATGCCCAGGGTTTTCTGGAGGAGTGTCACCATATTCTTCGTACTTCGGGTATTGTGGAGACGAGCAAGATTGCTTTTGTCACGTCTCAAGTCTATAATAGTGGATTGATCAGTGGTGACGACATATGAGTTAGCTAGCCTGGCCAAGTTAGCCTTACTAGCATGGATTCAGTTTTCGGAGATGTTTTGAGGGAGGCCGCATCTCAGTTCAGCCGGGATGTACAACGTACGGAGTTTGAGCAAATGCGTCAGGGCGCTATGTCACTATTGGAGTACGCCGTCAGATTCAGTGAGTTGGCCAGATATACACCTCACTTGGTTGCTTTAGTTAGAGGGCGAGTCCTTAGATTCATGGAGGGACTCAGGCACGGTAGAGAATCTTGGGTCAACCAGTTCAGTTGCATTACCAGCTTTGCATGGGGGCGTTTAAGATACTCATGGGTCTCCGAGGATCCGTATCGTATGTCTTCCACAACCACATTGGCAGAGAGATTGTTTTCAGTCTGGAGATGTTAGCCACAGGGTAAGAAATTGTTCCAGGATTCAGGTGGCAGAGTTATAGCAGGGTGTTCAGGTGGATAGAAGGCGCCTAAGAAGGGGAGACCTGACCCGTTGATGTGTTGCATATAGTAGGCTAGAGGACATCGTGTCAGATATCATCACCCAAGTATGGCTTGATGTGCTAAAGTGGGGTACCATTGTATTTTACTATAGTCCTGTTGATCAGGACGAGTTCCCATTATTTGTTGTCTCATTTGTGAGTGAGTTTCATGTATTGCACTCTATTTTTGTGCTTGCTTCCGTTGGGAGATTCTATGAGTAGTAGCCGTGTCTATGATTGTTTTATTCATCCTTTCTAGTGGTGAAACTGGAAATGAGTCCATGTCATCCTTCGTGGTAAGCTTTATGTGATTCTCCTGAGTATTTTATTTTCGACCTGTGATTTGATACTCCATTGAGATATGAGTAAGTGAGCGCTATGATTTTGTTAGCCGATATGAATTAGCGGGAGATTTCTATTGGTATGATATATATTCGACATGTGCCGTAGAGTTGAGGGCGAGACCCTCGTGATTCTTTGTGATTTGATATGTTTGGACCGGGCTGAGCACCACAGTGGGATTTTTATCAGGATGGCATCCTTGTGATTTGTTCATATGCTTTGCTTCTCTCTTGTTATATTGATTTTGGTAAGTCTGTATCGATAGAGATTTATACCTATGGGCTTGTTTGATAGTACCTTTATATATGCTTCTATCTTTCCTACTCAGCCATTTCGTTATGTGCTTCTTTAGTTCAGTTTGCGGGATGTGTGCCCGGTGGTGTTCGTTGTGGCTTGGTAATTCGGGTGTTTAATAATGAAATCTTCGTGTTTATTGCATCATTATCAGTATTATTGGGTTTGGAACAGAGTCCGTTCAGATGTGGGGCTGATTGCCAATGTTGAGTTGATTTCGGGCAGCTATTGTGATCAAAAGTGTTATTTGAGCCTATGTGTGATGTGCTATGTGGTCTGGTCGTACCTTATAGGGATAGTCCTGAGTCGATGCAGTTGTTTGAGGCTAATGCCGGATATGTAATTAGGATTGGGTCCTTTGTAAATGAGTAGAATATGAGAAAGTAGAGGTATGCGGCTTATCAGTGGTAATAGGAAGGCTAAATTGCAGTTGTGATGGTGTCATCAGGATTATGTAGCTTGGGGTGACGTGGGGTCACCTGCAGGTGTGTGTTGGAAGTGTGAAATCAGTGAGTGGAAGAGTTCAAGGTGAATCTTGGCACGTTCGAAGACGAACGTTTGTTTAAGAGGGGGAGAATGTGACGACCCGACCGGTCGTTTCGGGAATTTAAGCACTGTTCGGTGGTGTAAAGTCATAAACAGCTTCACGTTGTGTATATTGACCTGCGTGCGTGGTTAGATTCAGTTACCGGGTAATTCAGAGTCGAATTGGGAGAACAAATTTAGTTTTGGAAGCTTAAGTGATGAAAGTTGACCGGAGGTTTGACTTTTGTGTAAATGGCCTCGGAATGAGTTTTGGTTAATGTCAATGGCTTTGTGTGATGATTTTGGACTTAGGCGCGCGTCCGAAATTGGTTTTGGAGGTTCGTAGAGTGATTTTAGGTAATTTGACGAAAGTTAGAATTTCGGCCGATAGGTGAAATTTTGATATCGGGCTCGGAATGGAATTCCGGAAGTTGGAATAGGTTTGTAGTGTCATTTTTGATGCGTGTGCAAAATTTCAGGTCATTCGGACGTGGTTTGGAAAGTTTCGGCATTGTTGGCGTATTTTGGAAGTTTAGAAGTTCTTAGGCTTGAATCCGAGGTTGATTCGGTGTTTTGGTATTTTTTTGGGTTTTCCGAAGGTTCTACTAAGTTAGGGTAGTGATATATGACTTGTGGGAATTGTTGGTTGAGGTCCCGAGGAGCTCAGGTGAGTTTCGGATAGGTATGGGTTGTTTTTTGATGTTTCGGCATTGTTTCTTCAAGCATAATTGGTACCAAATTAAGAAAATGAGCTCCAATTTCTGTTTTGATTGAATCATTAGATCCGTATCGTAATTACGGAGCTATAGCAAAAATAATCGTCGAATTTGGACATCGTATGAGGAAGTTATGCTCATTTTAATGTCAGAGATGAGAGCTGGTGCTAGTGTTTCGCAGGTGCGAAGCTGGGTCCGCACCCGCGGAGCCGCACGTGCGCAAAATGGCCCGCAAGTGCGGAATTGACAGGTGGAAATGCGCAGGTGCGGGTATTTTGGTCGCACCTGCGAAAATCTCCGAGTATAGAAAAATCAGACCGCGTCATTTTAGTATCTTGAGTTCTAGAGCTCCGATTGATGTGATTTTTGCGGCGTTCTTCTCGTATTTTCATCGGGGTCAGTATCTAAGTATTATTTTTTCATTTTAATATGATTTCAGAAGTTCAATTTTTGAATTAATCCATATTTTTATTCGAGAATTGGGGTTTTTATCTAAAACTTTTCTAAAAAAGAATAATTGGGTTTGAACATCGGTTTGGCATCGGAATTTGATGAAATTAGTATGGTTGGAATCATAATTGAATGGGCATTCGGAATTTATATATTTTGTCGGGTTCCGAGGTGCGGGATTGGGGGTCGACTTTTGGGTCGATTTTTATATTTTTGTAAAGATTGAAACTTTATTATCTGTAATAGTCCCTTACAAGTTTTATGTGTATTTTGAAGTTGTTTTAGAGTGATTTTGAGCCGTCCGGAGGTCTTTTCACCTGAGAAGTCCATTTTAGAGTACCAGGTAGTCGCCGTCGAGGTAAGTATCTTGCCTAACCTTGTGTGGGAGAACTACCCCTTAGGATTGAGTCTTCTATGTTGATTGTAGTCCGCGTACGCGAGATGACGAGTGTGTACTCGAACTTATTTGAAAATATATTTCTCGTTAGGGAGTTTTGGGTCTTATGTTCCTTGTATATGAATTGAACTTGTTATATCTAAATTCCTGATTCCTAATCTCATCTCCTCCTGTTCAAGTTAGATGTACTTGCCTAGCATTCCTTGTTTCTTATACGATCTTAATTGACTTAAATGAAGACTTTGTTTTTCCTATCGTTATGCTATGTCTTCGTTCATATGCTGCCCAATTACTGAGCATTGTTCAAACTGAGTTTATTCGGTGAAGCTAATTGTCTAAGTGAGATTGGTTATAGCTGATTTCCCTTGCCAGGATGATTTGGTTTCTTGGTTGCGAACTCGAATGTATAGGATCGTTGCTATATTTGTCTTGTTTTCCCCTTGTTATGCTGTTCTCTCTCTGTGTTTGGAATTCCTCTCAGTGTCTACTTCTTATGTGCGAGTTGTTACCATTTTTGTGCCTTAAGTCTTTTTATTGATTTTCTCATCGCACTTTGTATTCGGCCTTGTTTGCTTTCACGCCGGTTGTGGAAATATATGTTGTCTCTGTCGCATTCTGGTTGTTTTTATCAGTGGCAACATTGCATATTTAAATTGGGACTACGGACAGAGATCCGAGAGCTTTCCCCCTGTACTGCATCGCATATTTAAATTGGGACTACAGAAAGAGATCCGGGAGCTTTCCCCCCTGTACTGCATCGCATATTTAAATTGGGACTACGGACAGAGATCTGGGAGCTTTCCCTCTTTACTGCATCGTACATTTAAATTGGGACTAGGGACAGAGATCCGGGAGCTTTCCCCCTGTACTGCATTGCATGACAAATTCTGAGTGGCAGATTGAGTTCCGGTAGTTTATGATTGAGGAGATTTGAATCAAAATGTATAAATATATATATTGAAAAGTATAGATGAAAGGCAATTATCTCCAGGAAAGTTATGTCTAAAGGACTTCTTTTCAAAAGTATATTTGAAAAACATTTGTCTTGCAAAATGATGATATTTGAAAGAGCAGTACTTGGAAAAATATATTTTGAACATCACGTATTTTGATGATATTTGAAAGAGCAGTACTTGGAAAAATATATTTTGAACATACACGTGTTTTGATGATATTTGAAAGAGCAGTACTTGGGAAAAATATATTTTCAACATCACGTGTTTTGAGGATATTCGAAAGAACAGTACTTGAGAAAATATATTTTGAACATCACGTATATTGATGATACTTGAAAGAGCAGTATTTGGAAAAGTGTATTTGAACACCCCATATTTGAAGAGACTATGTTATAAAGATTTCTCTTTATAAACATATATAAATATACATTCAGAGAAAGTATGTTTCAAAGAAGAAATTTCTCTATTCCGAAATGATTATATCCTTAAAGTTTTCAAAATGAACTCACGATTTAAAGGGTTTCACTCGAAGGTTTGACCAGTTTTATTGAGTTATTGGCTAAGGCCTGACGTGAATAAATTGATGCACTGTTGAGTTTCTAGTGTTTTTATTGGGTTGAATTTCCCGCCATTTGGATTGCATTCTTTCCATTCTCTTTGCGTATTTCTATTATGTTGTCCATTGATCGTGATTATTGAATTTCCTTCCGTATTATTCGATCGTATCGTTAATTTCTTTGAGAAATCATTAGATAAATATTTTGTTTCGGTCGTTTATACATCTATGCCTTTTTTACTTATTAGACCGATGGTGTCTTGACTAGTCCTCGTCACTACTTCACCGAGGTTAGTCTTGATACTTACTAGGCACTGCTGTGGTGTGGTCATATTACACTTGTGCACATTTTTGTGTGCAACTTCAGGTTATGGTTGTTGGTAGCTGCGCAGATTGTTGCTGAGGAGACTCAAGGTAACCTGCTGCTGCGTTCTCAGGCTTCGGAGTCACCTTCCTGTTTTATTTCTATTCAACTGTACTTACTTATTCCTAGACAGTTGTACTTAGATTTGATAGAAAGATTTCGTAGAGCTTATGACTTGTATTTACCGGGTTTTGGGAAGTTGTAAACTCTGTCACGAATTCTATTTTGAAATTTAAAAAAAAAAATTCTACATTATTTTTGTTGTTCAGTGGAAATGTTAGGTTTACCTAGTCCCTAAGACTAGGTGCCATCACGATACCCAACAGAGGGAAATTTGGGTCGTGACATGTTATCTCTCAGTAAGTGTCTATATCCGTTCAAATGAACATGACTCCTCTTTATATAGTAGAGAACTTCTAAATAAGGTACAACTCTAATTTCGGGAATAAAATCCATGATTGATATCAATAACCGTTAGCTGTTCTGTCAATCCCGAGATTCTCGCCGAGATTTATGGTCGATCACTGATATCTCGCTATTCCATTGCTCGATATTAGTCTTGCCCGATCTCGATCCTTCGGTATTCATGTCTTTGAGCTCGAGCTCGCTTCAATATGGGCTTAATATCGAGATAGACCCTCGAGCCCATAAAATCGGACATCCTCGATTTTAGCCGCATGTTTCTTAGAATGAAATGATAGGAAACGACTTGAGCCTTGATTCCCTTGCATTCTCGATCATGACGTCGTCCTCATGACGTAAGAACGTCCCGTCAGTTCGATTCCCCAAAATCATCAATGCATGTCAGTCGTTGGTCGGCCACTAGTGCCACCGAACCGTCGCCACAAGCCTATAAATATCACATCCTTGGTTGGTTCGAACTTTACTTTGCTTTGATTAAAAAATCTTAACTCTCTAATACTTTTCATCTTTCTTTCATTGCCGTCCGTGCCACAAAAAGAGAAGACTTCATCTTCCTCATCTTGGCCGGCCGGTGATAAAACGCCGGTGGAGCCTCGTATCGAGGAGTGTATCCCGGGGCCAATTGAACTAACTTGTGACTTCAATGTCGAGACACCCTCCTCAGTTCTGGGCCGCTATGAGCCTATGTCCCGATACATCTGCTCGATATCAGAAGGTGATCTCAAGAGGGTGAAGAAGGAGTGCAATTGGGAAAACAAGGAAGTGGTGGTTCTATCCCCTGAAGAGGACATCACCACCTACATGAAAGGGTACTTGAGTATGTATACCTACTCTTTCACACTATGTCCCGTAGACCCGGCCATACTCGATTTTTGTCGCCAGTATCGAGTAACCCTCGGCCAGATCTACCCCTCATTCTGGCGCATCGTCAACCCGATCAGGTTCTTTTCGAGCAAGGTCGAGGGAATGACTTTTTCCCTCGACCATCTGATAAGGTTATACAACCCTCGTCTTTATTGAGGTGGGTTGATAAAGCTGAAGCGTCGGGCCACAAAGATGCTGTTCTCAAGTATTGACGAAGACAAGGACCGGGGATGGATGGGCCGATTCGTACGAATCAAGACCTCCGATTTAATTATGGTCGAGAAAGTGCCATTCCCTGAGGAATGGAACATGAAACATAAGTGCCATACTTCTACTGCTCTACTTCTTTTATTCCCTCTCTAACGCAGGTTCTCTTTTCATGGTGCAGCTTCCCTTTGGTTCCCTAGTGCAATTCCGGATCTCGAGGGCTGGGTTTGACATCTGGTCTCCAACTCTTCTCATGTCGAGCGTTGCTGGCGTGACTTGGCCAGAGGTCAATGGGAGGCTAAAAACCACGGTGGGTTTTTTCGCTTGTATATCGAGGTTTTCCCCATAATGTAATTCTTATTAACTTGGTTTCTTCATGTGTAGGTCTCGGTGAAAATGTTTCCATGAGGCCACCTCTGCCTGGGGAAGAGGAGGCTTCGAAGCCAAACAAAGAGAGGAAAAGGAGAAGATCTTCTCCTTCCGATACCCCCAAGCAAAAGAAGAATAAAGCTCGGAAATCAAAAGCCGAGCCTTCTGTTCCTAGTGTCGACGCAGTTCAACGACTCCGAGAGGAGGATGGAGAGGGTGAAGATGATGGTTGCTCGCTGGTAAATCAAAAGAGGGTAATTAGTGAGGCTTCCAGGAGTATCGAGCTGGTGGATCTCGAGACGGCTTCATCTCGGACCAATAGGACATTCCGGAGGAGGGTCCGGGCAAAGTCCCCGAGAAATCGGGTGGTGTTGATGCCCCCGCCATGATAATCAGTCTGTGGGTGTGCCCGAAGGGTCTCGCCCCGAGTCCCTTTAGAGAGAAGACAATTTCCCAAGTGATTCACTTGGGATAATTAACATTGGTGACTCGCCGCTTGGACCTTCATTCTCCGAGAGGCAATTTCAAGATTCTCGATCCATGGGTACTCCCGACATGGGACATACACATGAAGGGAATTGCATATTCCGGAACTGCTTCATCGAAGTCGACGATGGTCCCGAACCATACGCATCATTCGTATTCGACGAGGCTCAGAGATTTCTGAAACAAGTAAGTTATATTTCTTCGTATTTACACTTGCGTTTAATCCATATCTCTTTAAGCCCGACTCTCTTCTTTGTGCATAGGCCATGGTGCTCCACCGAGAGACATCTTAAAAATCTAGATCTGAGCTATCCTGATGCGAGGCCGAGATCAAGAAGCTTGTAGAGGAGATGGATGGCCTCAAACTCCTTTACATTCACAAGGAAGAGGAGATCATGACCCTTCGAGATGAACTCACAAGAGCTCATCGAGATCAGATCAAACTTATTGAACAGGTAATGTCATTTTTTGAGAGCTCATTATGTGTTAATGACTCGATTTTGGAAATTAATCCTTTGGTTTTGCAGATTCAGCAGAAGGGAGAGCTGGTGGAGCAGCTTCGAGAGGAGGCCAAAGTGAAGGAGGCCGAAACTCTGGGATGGAGACATCATATGGAGCGTCTCGCTTCGGAGAAGGATGCGCTTCGGGACCAACTGACTTCAGTCGAGAGCCAGCTCCATGTTGTGATGGAGGAAAGCTTAGTCTGGGCCTAAAAGATTGAAAAGCTTGAGGCTAAGCTGGCCGGTGAACTTTCAAAGGCTAAGTCTGAGGCAGAGGCGCTTGTGGCCTCTTACCGAGATGATGCCGAGGCTGCCAACATTCGGGCGCAGGAGATCTCGGTTGCTGCTGAAGTCAAGTTGTCATGTGCCGTCGACCATGCTAGAAGACAATCCCGGAGAGAGACTCTCGATGAAGTGCATGGTCGTGGCTTTGACCTCTCGGCTGACATTGAAAGTGCCAAGGCTTTCCGATGAAGAGGATTCCGCTAGTGGATCCAAGAGTGAAGAGGATGGGGATGAGGCCGCCGAAGATGTGGCTCCCGAGGATGTGGCCCCCGAGGACGTGGCCTCCGAGGATGTGGCCTCCGAGGACGTGGCTCCTGGGGTGAACTAGGATTTTAGGATTTTTTTTTCTTTTTGTATCTTTTTTGTGTAAGGACGTGATTGTCATTTTGTACAAATTATCCATGATATAACAGAATTTTTTTCTCTGAATGCCTTCGTATGTTTCAAGTCTAGATATGCTTTTTGTCTTCATCGAAAATGTTGAAAAATTCTCATTGCGGTAATCTTATTAATCTTCAGTTCGCAGTCAAAGTAAACTCTCAAGTTTTTTGTTTATACGAGGGTAAGTCCCTGAGCTCGAAAATTTATTCGACACTTTATCTCGGGTTTGGCCTGATCGAGCCTATAGATGTGTTATCTTTATAAAAAGTTCGAATGGGTCTTGAACTTTAGAATAAAGCAAACCCTTAGGTTTTTATCAAATGATGGGTAAGTTTTGAGCTTACAGTAATACACCCCTTAAGGGTTTTTGTTGAATCTTCGAGCTAAAACTGACTTTTATTTGAGCTCGGAATAGTGGAAACCTTGGGTCCGAATCGAGTGAGAACAAGGTCTCGAACTCTAACTGTTTTGGCCCTTAGGCTTTTTAGATTGGCCCTTAGGCTCTTTATATTGGGCCGATTCGACCTCTAAAAATGGTTTTTATTTTCCCCTTTTTGGCTAAAAGACTTAGTGAAAATTTCTTTATGCCTTAGCACATGTTTTTTACACCCATTGGGATTTTTGAGGGTTCTATGTTCGGAACCCCATTTTTCTTTTTTTGTGCCTCAACGTGTTTGTGTTAAGGTAATTTTATACCCTTTGAGGTTTTTTTGAAGGCTGATATTATCGAAGCCTTTTAATTATTCGAGGGCTGATTTTATCGAAGCCCTTTTTTATTTGCTTTGCCGAGGGTAGCCTTATTTAACCAGTTTTCCGAAGTATTTGAAGTCCTTTTATTTATAGCAGAAGTCGGACGTCTCCGAGCCGCGTTATTTCGGCCGTAGACTTTAATATGGACGTAGCCTTTAATCTGGCCGTAGCCTTTGGGTATGTCTCTTGGACTTATTTCCTAATAACATTTCGAACTTGTTCGAATGTTAGTCCCCGAGTATGATGGCCTTGGCATATATATCGAGGGGTGCCTCTTCGAGGTCTTATGATTTCGAATTTAGATAGCTCGAGTATGTAATACCCAAGTGTTCGAAGTATGCTTGTACTTGGCTCTTGAGCCATTTTTCACAAGTGTTAGTTTTGCACGACATGTCAGAATCATAAGTACGCGATTTGTGTAGTAGAGAATTTACTTCGAGACACGAGATGTTCGAGAAAATAGAATGCTTCTTTGAATAATTTATACATGCGTACATGTTTTTTTGTCGGGACTCGACTAATATATATGGACACAGTTCATTCGACCATTTGGCCCATTATAAAATTTACAAAAAATTTTCCTATCGAGACCCATTGACACAGGGTACATTTCTCGAACACATAACATCCGAGGGTGATGCCCCCCAGTATTCGAGGTTGATTGCAGTTGAATTATCCTCAGGTGGCACATAATTTTTTCCTCGTTAAAAACCTCGCGGGAAAAACCCATTTGGGATAAAACCGATCTAAGGGAAAAAGAGTTCAACACATACTTTATAACCTGGGGTCTCGATGTATTAGGTCGAACTCCTACAATGAGTTAGTTGTGAATATGTATCGAATGAAAAGAGAAAGTCATACCTTAGAAATAGTATTGCTTAAGAAGTGATATGTTCCAGTTATTCGGTAGCGGTTCGCTGTTCATTGTTCTGAGTTTGTAAGATCCTTTTCCGACTATGTCGAGGATTTGGTAGGGTCCTTCCCAATTAGGGCCGAGTTTCCCTTCATTATGATCTTGAGTGTTGGTGGTGACTTTTATTAGGACTAAGTTCCCGACTCTGAAATGTCTAAGATCAGTTCTTATGTTGTAGTACCTTTCGATTCGCTGTTTTTGTGCTGCTATTCGAACGAGTGCAACTTCTCATTTTTCGTCTAACAAATCGAGGCTGGTATTCATGGCCTCGCGATTTGATTCCTCTATTGCATGTCAAAACTTGGCGCTCTCCGATGAACTGTTCGCCATTGTCACATACTATTTCTGCGGGTATCCCAAATCGACATGCGATGTGATCCCATATGAAATCTATCACTTCCTTTTCCCTAACTTTTTTGAAGGAATGTGCTTCAACCCATTTAGAGAAATAGTCTGTCATAAATAAAAATGAACTTAGCTTTACCTGGGGCCAATGGTAGAGGGCCGACGATGTCCATTCCCCATTTTATGAATGGCCATGGGGATATGATCGAGTGAAGTTGTTCGCTGGGCTGGTGGATCATCGGTGCAAAACTTTGACATTTATCGCATCTTCGAACGAACTCCTTAGAGTATTTTTCCATGCTATCCCAATAATATCCTGCTCTGACAACCTTTCAAACTAGTGACTCGGCGCCAGAATGGTTCCCACAAGTGCCTTCGTTGATTTCTCGTAGAACATAGTCTGTGTCTTCCGTTCCCAACCATACTGCCAATGGGCCATCAAACATCCTTCTGTATAATGTTCCGTCTTCATCTAGTGTGAATCAAGCAGCTTTAGTCCGTAAGGCCCTCGATTCCTTGTGATACTATGGAAGCTTTCCGTTCTTCAAGTACTCGATGTATTTATTTCTCCAATCCCAGGTTAAGCTCGTCGAATTTATATCAGCATGTCCTTCGTCGATCACACTTCGAGAGTTGGACGACAGTCCCCAAGCTGATCTCATCTTCTTCGACCGATGACCCTAAATTGGCAAGTGCATTGGCCTCAGTGTTTTGTTCTCGAGGTATATGTTGTAGAGTCCACTCTTTAAAACGGTTCAAGGTTACCTGCAATTTATCTAAGTACCTTTGCATCCTTTCCTCTCGAACTTCGAAGGTCCCGTTTACCTGGTTAACTACCAGTAAGGAGTCACATTTAACTTCGACGACTTTCGCTCCCAAGATTTTAGCTAGCTCGAGACTTGCAATCATGGCCTCATACTCGGCCTCGTTGTTAGTCAATTTGTCAGTTTTAATAGATTGCCTAATAATATTGCCCGTGGGAGGTTTCAAAATAATGCTGAGCCCGGAACTTTTCACATTCGAGGCACCGTCCGTGAAGAGGGTCCATACCCCCGATGATGTATCCTATTTTAGTAGAAGTTCCTTTTTCACTTCAGGTACGAGGGTTGGCGTAAAAGCGTACACGAAGTCTGCTAAGATTTGAGAATTGATGGTTGTTCGAGGTTGATACTCGATATCGTACCCGCCAAGTTCGATGGCCCATTTGGCCAATCGGCCCGATAATTCGGGATTGTGCAAAATGTTTTGGAGTGGATAAGTGGTTATCACATTTATGGGGTGACAGTGGAAATATGGCTTTAATTTCCTAGATGCGCTTATTAATGCAAGTGCCAATTTCTCTAAGTGTGGATACCTAGTTTCAGCATCTCCTAGTGTTCAACTTGCGTAATAGACAGAAAATTGCGTACCTTGCTCTTCTCGAACTAGGACACCACTTACCGCGATCTCGGACACAGTCAAGTATAAGTAAAGCCTTTCATCTGCCTTCGGGGTGTGGAGCAAAGGTGGGATCGATAAATATCGCTTCAATTCCTCCAATGCATGTTGACATTCCGGGGTCCATGCGAAATCATTTTTCTTTTTTAGCAAGGAGAAGAACCCGTGACTCAGATCTGATGACCTCGAAATGAATCAACCCAAGGCAGCTATCCGTCTGGTTAACCTTTGTACGGATTTTACACTGTCTACGACGGTGATATCCTCGATGGACTTAATCTTATCAGGGTTGATTTTAATTCCCCAATATGATACCATGAAGCCGTGGAATTTGCCCAAATCGACCTTGAAAGCACATTTTTCGGGGTTGAGCTTCATGTTGTACTTTCTCAGGATTTCAAATGCTTCTTGAAAATGTGTCAAATGGTCCTATGCGCGTAGGGACTTAACTAACATATCGTCAATGTAAACTTCCATTGATCAACCTATCTGTTCTTCGAACATTTTGTTAACTAGGCGTTGGTATGTAGCTCCTGCATTTTTTAGCCCGAAGGGCATTACATTGTAACAATAAGTTCCATACTTAGTGTCGCGCCCTCTTTTTCCTCGCGAAATCGGGTTTTGACATTTTTGGGACGACTCCTTTTTCGGGATGGGTTTGGAATTGGAAGAGTCACCACCTAACAGATTAAGGTGCGTTAGAGAACCTAGAGCAATTAACTCATATAACCAGTTTACATTACTAGAGATCGGGTAAGGGCTCAAATTACCTTGAGGGGAAGGTGTTAGGCACCCCTCGGGGTCCACAACTGTAGGTCCTGACTGAACTTAAATTAAGAGAATTAGTCTAAAAGGGGAGAAAGAAATTCGGACAAATATGATATTCAATTTATTTTAAACAGGAGTATAAGAGGGGGGGGGGGTCCTATGTTTTTAAACCTATAGGATCATTCCATGCAATACTTTGTAACCCCCTCAAGTCGGGATGTTAATCATAGTACTTAGCACATGGGATATCATCTCCGTACTACCCAATTACTATCTTTAAGTTTTTACTTAAGCGTTCTAGTAGTTTCTAGCTCGTTCCTTCTGCGTGCACTACCTGTCCCTTACCTATGGCCCTGGAGGTATTAAGACCTTTATTTGGGATAGTTCTAGACCAACCTATATTACTTTAAATGTGGAATCTAGGCGACATACAAAAACAAATAGGACTTTCAGATAAGGAACAAGTATGGGCTCACATTGACCTCCACACATAGACAACAAAAATCACGCAATCGAATAAACAAACTTTATTAACTTTGGAATCCTACAGGTAGGATATCTATGTGGTAAAACAGAATGCCGATACAGGTTTATTAAGGCGAGCAATACGACCTATTTTTTTGCCTACTGATTTTATTCAGCATGAATCTGGGCACTTCAGGCAGTAATATGTCACAATTATAACCCCAGGATCATTATTAAGTCATACAGATATATTGCCTAAGTGATTGGCAGTAGCGGATGGATCAAAAATCGACCAACAGGATCCTATAGGCATGATTTCTACGAGCTTATTAATTACAAGCTTATAGACAAGATTTCTAGGTGTAGCACGGATTTTAATCTATAGAGATAGGTTTTACTCCTTTTCAATCCTATAGACATGCTTTCTAATTGCTGAATTGATTTGAGCTCTATAGGCATGATTTCTAAATGCTGATTTTTGTCCTATAAGCATGATATCTATTGCAGGATTGATTTAAACCCTATAGGCAGAATTTTTAAGTTTGAAACTGATTTTAGTCCTATAGGCATGGTATCTATTAACCGTATAAAGGCAGAATATAAACAGATTGCCAGGAAAGATAATTAGCTCACACAACAAAGTCCTATAGGAATGATTGCTAATGCACATTTGTTGAAAACATGTATAGATCCTATGAACAGGATTTCTAATGTACATAATTAAAAGAAAATCCTATAAGCAGGATCTCTAGTATGAAAATGTAAAAACACAGAATCAAAATGATCATGAAAGTCATATAGGCAGGATTTCTAAACACATCATAGTATTCACATAGTTTCAACAGTGTAATTAAATCCTATAGGCAGAATTTCTACCCAGTTTTAACAAAAAGATATAAGTAAAACCCCCCAGCTTCACTAAATATCCCCCAAATATGTTATTATAGAGTTATTACAACCCAGAATATCAAATGAATCACATAATGGTAACATTTACACTATAGGAAGCCTTCATACGCCGAAATAAACACGGGAACCAGGCCTTCCACCATAACAACAACACATCATAGGGATTCATAGTACATTGGAACCAGGTTTCCAGTGTGTCAAAGTTCCCAAGGGCCTCAGGGGACCCAAGGAAATGCTCACACCAGAGAACTAAATGCTCAAAAATAATTCAAAAGAGATTAGGAACCAAACCCCAGTGTGTCAGAGTTCACAAGGGTCTCACATGGACCCCGAGCAACGCTCACGACCTAAGAATATGAGTTTGAGGTAGCAGTATACAAAAAGAGACAATGGTAAAGGACAAGTTTTAAAACAGGTTTGAGTTTAGAAAAGCCATCATCACAAATTTTAAAACACAAAATATGTAGGCAGAATTGCCCTAAGAAGACAAGTTGGCAAGATTTGAAAAGTTGTTCATGCTCAAGTATACATTTTTAATAAGTTAAAATCTGAAAGGCCTAATTAAGCTAAGTATACATGCTAACATTTAAGACAACTTTGTCTAATCACAGGAAAACATTGAGACATGGTGTTAAGGATTAAGTCAAGTAATCATGTGGAATCTAAGGAATGCAAGACACACCAACATGCAAGTTATCAAAGGACATGAATGACAGAAAAGGGACTTAATACAGCCAAGACATAATAATACAGGTTTGTAAAGATTCCGGACTGATTAGCTGATGAACTAGTATTAACCTAAAGATGCTAAGTTTAGGACAAGTTCAGAACTAGCAAAACAACATATATGAAACAAATTAAAAGACATTAAGCTAATCCTAAGAGTATTCATGTTATTCAATATAAACAGTTTCAGAACTAATAACGTCAATTATAGAACTAAAGGAAATCACATAAACATGAAACTGGCAGAGTCATGCTCATAATGGACTTTAATCATGCTGGTTCATAAACAGTTCATAGAAGTAAAATGACAAAGGTATAGTCACTCACCAGTTAAGCAAGAAAACAAGAAATACACCACAGTAGTCGAGAGCCCAAATTATTTGGCCTTGGCTTCAGCCGGCCAAGACCAGAAATAAATGAGAGAGGGCAAAGAGAATACAGAACCAAGCCGCAAGTTACTTAGTGAGAATATAGTGGTTCGAATCTGTCTAAAATGGTAGAGGGGAGGGGTTTATATAGTATTACAGTATAAATAGGAAACATGGTAAGTATTAAACACATAATCAATTAGAGTCTAATTTTTAAGGTAAATAATACATAAACAAGGGAGTTTAGTAAACTAAAAAAGAATCTGAGAATGTAATCATGCAAGTAACACTTAAAATAAAGGGATACAACAGAGACTAAGGAAAATATCATACAAAGATCGACTAAAATTAGATTTAGGGCGAAATAAAGTAAAAAAAAAAAAAGGAACATGGAAGATTAAACAGAAATAAGGAAAATATCAGTCAAATTCGAGAAAAGAAAGAGTATCAATTAGAAATCAGTAAAGAATGAGGAAAGATCTCAAACACTAGTTCAGACTAATGCCTTGAATCGGGCCAAAAATATAAGGACCGTTCAATATAGCATGTATTGAGATGGAAGATTGTCCAGATCTTCATAAAATCAGGGTGAATCTACTCGTTATTGAGGTAGTTCTTGCCAAAAATAGGGGAAGAACCAAGTGATGTCAACAACATGCGTATAAGGGCAGAATATTACAACATAGGCGAATCATGGATTGATTCCATGTTTGAGCCGGAATCAGAGAGGATTGGGGAGTGATGGCGCTAGGGTTTGACAGAGAGGGAAGGGGAGTATGAGAGTTTAAGGGCAGCGGGCGAAGAGGTAAATGAGTTAGGGTTGGGGTTTGGTATAGTTAAGAAGGGGGAATTAGATATGGACCGTTGATCTTTAGATATCAATGGTCACGATTAGAAGGGTCCTGGGTCGGGTGTTTTAAATGGGTATGGGGATTGGGCTAATAGGGCTTGGGCTAGGAGTATTGGGCTAGTAAGGGTGTTGGTTTAAATCCGGAAATGGGGATTTTAGGGGCTAGATTTTAAATACCTATTTTAACAAATAAATAATTTATAAAAAATAATTAATAAAAAAAATATCACTTATGCATAAAAAATAATTTAAAATAATTAATTAAAATTATAAAAATATAAAAAGTTATTTTCTGTACTAATTATATATGGGCTATTATTGCAAAATATGCAATTTTAGCCTAAAAATGCAGATGTAATTATAATAAATGTACCAAAATATTTAAAGCTTAGTATGGATATAAATGATGAAATTAGATGATAAAATCATCATAAAAATTATTTGTGATGCAATTAATGATTATTTATATAATTAAATATGGGAAATTAATTTAAAAATATTTTAAAATTATGGAAAATTACTGATTGGTGCTCATGCACTATTTTGAAAGTATATATGTATTTACAAAATATATATGGGAAAAAAATTGGTATCAATAGCTGCCCCTCTTTACCGGGAAGAATGAAAGAGTTGTCGGGTAAAGACATGATGACCAATTTTGACCGAATAGGGCGATTTGAAAGATATAGGCCGCACTCCGGTTTTCGAGCTGCCTACATATCCCTGGTTTTACAGGAATCAGGCTTTGTGTAGTTCTGGATCTAACGGTGGAGTAAGCCAATGGAGTTGACGCAAGAACGGACAAGGTGTTCCAAATAGGATCAACTGGGATTTGAAAAATAGTTACAGATAAATGAGACTGGGTACGGATGATGATCGGTTACGCTTGAAACAATTTGAGGGATATGAGTGTTGAATGGAAACCGGAGCGAAGATTGCTCCTGTTAGGAGAACGGTTTCTCTTGAGACTGCCTGCAAACTCAAAATACAATATATGCGTATAGAATTTGTAAATTTAAACATGATGCAAATTCCCTTTTGACCATGGAGATTGTATTTGGATGGGGGGGGGGATGACGTCCTTAGACCATGATGTCCCAGGCCATGAATTGTACGGTAAGGGATTCACAGGCCAAGAAATGATGTTCCCGGGTCATGAAGATGGTGCCTCCAAACCATGATGCCTTTGAATAATGATGTACAAATTTGAGGGATCCTCAGGTCATGGCATGTTGTCTTCCAGCTATGAGGATGGTGCCTTCAGATTATGAAACCTTCGGACAAGGTTGGCTATATTTCAGCCCATGAGGTGCAGAGACATGATGCTAGAGGTAATAATAAGATAAAGCTTAGTCTTGTGTGGAGTTTGGGGGAAGAGTTTAGCCCCGAGAGAAAAGAGTAATGCAAAGTGTCGAATAGAGAAACACTTATGCGGAGGGAGACATTGCTTAGTCTCATGCAAAGAGAAGGCAACACTTAGCCTTATGCAAATGGGAGGCAAGACTTAGCCTCATGCTGGGATTGAGACAGAGCTTAGTCTCATGCAAAGAGAAGGCAATGCTTAGCCTTATTCAATTGAGGAGGCATGGATTAGCATCATGCAGGAATTGAGACAAAGTTTACTCTCATGCAAAGAGAAGGCAATGCTTAGCCTTATGCAATGGGAGGCAGGGCTTAGCCTCATGCGAATGTAAGAGTAAGAGTGAAGTATTCTTAGCTGACAATGTGTTTTGTGTATAACAATTGTGTTGTTGTGACGATGCTTATGATGATGACATATTCCTGCATCCAAATAAAAATTTGTGAGTTTTGCGGGGGAGGTTGGTTCGTGCCTTTTGCTTGCTTGATCTACTCTGTTAGGATCCTGCTCAAGTTGTCAGGGGTAGCATTTGGCTAAAAGTAAAGTTTTCTTTCCAAAAGCATGCGTGTATGGTTTTCAAAGACAAAGTGATATGCAGTGTAGAAATTGGTTGGATGAACCAGTAACTGTGACATAATTAGAGACATTGAGATTCCTCTGCCGTAGAATTTTGAGGGTCCTTCTGAAAATTCTGCCCCAGTTAACTAGATGAACTTTCTGATCGTTTCGTATGTTGCGGTTGTCTGAACTTACTTCGGAATTTTGAGGGTCCTCCTCACAATTCTGCCCCAGTTTCTGATTGTGGGAAAAATGGAAATTTTATTGAATTGTGACTAAACCCACAGGGCTGCCTACGTATCCCCTCTTAAACAGGAATAAGATCGAGCGTAGTTTAATTTACATCATATGAAGAAGCATAAAGTGGTTTACACATAGTATCTTTTGACTGCATCTGAATTGATAGGTTTTGGTCATATTTCTCCGTCCATCTCTACGAGTATGAGCGCTCCTCCTGTCAATACTCCGTGGACCATATAAGGACCTTGCCAGTTGGGAGAGAATTTCCCTTTGGCCTCATCTTGATGTGGAAATATCCGTTTTAGTACTAGCTGCCCCGGCGTGAACTGTCTTGTCTTGACCCTTTTATTGAAATCGCTGGGCATTCTATTATGATAGAGCTGGCCGTGACACACTACATTCTTCCTCTTTCTGTATATGAGGACTAATTTTACATAGCGGTTCCTTATCCATTCTGCATCCCTGAGTTTGGCTTCTTGTATGATTCTTAAATAAGGAATTTCTACCTCGGCGGGAATGACAACTTCGGTACCATAAACCAGCAGATAGGGAGTTTCCCCGGTTGATGTGCGGACTGTGGTACGGTATCCCAATAAGGCGAATGGTAATTTATCGTGCCATTTCTTGTGATTCTCTACCATTTTCCTTAGTATCTTTCTGATATTGTTGTTGGCGGCTTCCACGACTCCATTCATTTGAGGCATGTATGCTGTGGAATTCTTGTACTTGATTTTGAAAGTTTCACACATGGATTTCATCAGATCGCTATTGAGATTGGCGACATTGTCAGTAATGATGGACTCTGGAACCCCAAATCGATAAACAATTCGGTTTCGGACAAAATCTGAAATGACCTTCTTGGTCACAACTTTGTAAGATGTCGCTTCAACCCATTTAGTGAAGTAGTCGATGGCTACTAAAATGAACCGGTGCCCGTTTGAAGCGGTGGGCTCAATTGGTCCGTGACATCCATTCCCCAGGCAGAATAAGGACAAGGTGAGCTTATTGCATTAAGCTCGTTTGGTGGCACCCGTATCATGTCTGCATGTATCTGGCATTGGTAGCCTTTCTGAACGTACCATATGCAGTCTATTTCCATGGTCATCCAAAAGTATCCGGCCCTGATTATCTTCTTGGCCAAGACCAAACCATTCATATATGGGCCGCAGATTCCGAGATGTATCTCCTCGAGCAATTTGGAAGCCTCTTTTGCGTCAACACACCTTAACAGTACTAGATCGGGAGTTCTCCTGTATAGGGTTCCTCCTCTTTGGAAGAAGTGATTGGACAATCTACAAAGGGTGCGTTTCTGAGTATGGTTTGCATGCTCTGGGTATTCTCCTTTTGTCAAATATTCTTTGATGTCGTGGAACCAGGGATTTCCGTCTGTTTCTTCTTCAACATGAGCACAGTGTGCCGACTGATTATGGATCCTCACCGGAATGGGATCGATGAAATTATTGTCTGGATGTTGTATCATTAATGACAAGGTGTCCAATGCGTCTGCAAATTCATTCTGAGTTCTGGGGACATGCCGGAATTCTATCTTTGTGAACCTCTTCTTCATTTCTTGTACATGATGCAGATATGGCAGTATTTTGGAGTTATTGGTAGCCCATTCTCCTTGTACTTGATGTACCAACAGGTCTGAATCGCCGATTACCAACAGTTCCTGAATATTCATATCAACAGCCAATTTGAGCCCTAATATGCAGGCTTCATATTCCTCCATGTTGTTAGTGCATGGGAATCTGAGTTTTGCAGACACTAGATAATGCTGACCAGTTTCTGATACCAAGACGGCTTTGATACCTACTCCTTTGAAATTTGAAGCTCCCTAAAAAAACATTATCTAACCATCGTAGGCTTCAACAATATCTTCTCTTACGAATGATACCTCCTCATCAGGAAAATACATTTTTAGGGGTTCGTATTCTCCTTCTACAGGATTTTCAGCAAGATGATCTGCCAACGCTTGTCCTTTGACTGCTTTCTGAGTTACATAGATGATTTCGAACTCGCTCAGTAAGATTTTCCACTTGGACAGCTTCCCAGTAGGCATGGGTTTCTGAAATATGTACTTCAGGGGATCCATCCTTGATATGAGATAGGTAGTATAGGCATAGAAGTAATATCTTAGCTTCTGAGCTATCCAGGTTAGAGCACAGCAAGTGCATTCTAGCAGAGAGTACCGTGCTTCATATGGAGTGAACCTCTTACTCAAGTAATATATGGCCTGCTCCTTTTTTCATGCCTCGTCATGCTGTCCCAGAACACAATTGAAAGCTCCATCTAACACTGCAAAGTAGAGTAGTAGTGGTCTACCAGGCTCTGGCAGGACTAAGACTGGCGGTGTGGATAGATACTCCTTGATTTTGTCAAAAGCCTTTTGACAATCCCCAGTCCAACTGGTTGCGGCATCCTTCTTCAGCACTTTGAAAATCGGCTCACATATTACTGTGTACTGTGCTATGAAACGGCTGATGTAGAGGCGTCCCAAGAAAATCATCACATCCTTCTTGATTTTTGGTGGTGGTAGTTCCTGGATGGCTTTAACCTTTGACGGGTCCAACTCTATTCCTCGGCGACTGACGATGAATCCCAACAATTTTCCGGCAGGAACCCCGAATGCACACTTTGCAGGATTTAACTTTAGATTGTACCTCCGCAGCCGGTCAAAGAATTTTTTCAAATCTGCTATGTGATCTGTAGCCCTCTTGGATTTGATGATGACATCGTCAACATATACCTCTATTTCTTTATGTATCATATCATGGAAGATCATTGTCATAGCCCTAATGTAGGTGGCCTCAACATTCTTCAGACCGAACGACATCATTTTGTAACAATACACTCCCCATGGTGTAATGAAGGCTGTTTTCTCTGCGTCTTCTCCATCCATCCAAATCTGATGGTAACTCGCGAAGCAATCTACAAAGGACTGGAGTTCATGCTTGGCGCAATTATCGATCAGAATGTGTATATTTGGTAGCGGGAAATCATCCTTGGGACTTGCTCTATTTAGATCCCGATAATCAACACAGACTCTGACTTTCCCATATTTCTTTGGAACCGCTACAATGTTGGCCAGCCAAGTTGGGTATTAAACTACCCTGAGGACCTTGGCTTTGATCTGCTTGGTAACTTCTTCCTTAATTTTCAGGCTCATGTTTGGCTTGAATTTCCTGAGTTTCTGCATCACTGGAGGAAACATTGGATTTGTAGATAACTTGTGAGCCACTAGAATGTGCTCAAACCTTTCATATCATCGTATGATCATGCAAAGATATCCTCATATTCTTTTAGGAACCGAGTGTATTCTTCCTTCTCTAATGGTGACAAATGGATGCTTATGCGGGTTTCTTTGACGGTTTCGGAGTCTCCCAAGTTGACTATCTTGGTCTCGTTCAGGTTGGACTTGGGCTTGTTCTCAAAGTTCTCCACTTCTCTAACAATTTCCTCAAGTATTACATCCTCTTCTTCTATTTCTTCCGAATCACTGTCCTTCTATTGCGTTGTCTCATTACATGTCACCGTCGTTGGTTCATCAAGATAAGAAATAGTAATGCTGTAGGGATAAAGATATGAAAGAAAAATAGTAATAATAAAACATCAAGCCATTTATAATGTGAAGCAAAATGATTTCAAATAAATTGTTTCAAAATGAACACTGAAAATATTATTTAAAACAAAATTCCAAAGAGGAAATCATTTTCAAAAGTAAACAATGTTATCAGCCTTGCTACCCCGAGACTCGTCGGGCCCTTGATGGTTTATCGGTCCAGTTCTTGAGAGATTCTCCCTTCTCCACTGTCTGGATAGTGACGCCGTCTTCCTCCTCCTCCTCAACTATTACACAACAATCCATATCATCGTCTTCCAAGAACAAATTCCTCAATGCTGCCAAGGCTTCTTCTTCCTCTGACCCCTATATTGTATCGGCCTGATGGAAGGTCTGATTTAGGTGCAACACGAGTTTCTTAAGAGGATAGTATGGACCACGCCATGGTGGCGACCAATTCTGATATTCCTGCCAGGTATACTGATATCCGAGCCCGAAGTTTGTGCCATGGCGCTTCAGGTGTACTGTTTTGGAGATACCTTGAAGCTTTTTACCAAGCCCCTTACCAGGTTCATACTTTCCCCATGCCAGTATGCTCTATATTTTGCTACTCCACCATTTATCCTTCTCAATCGCTTAACATGCTCGATGCGATGTTAGGTTTCTCCACCTAACTTCCTTCTATTTTCTACCACCCGAACAGTCTGGTTGGTGTAAATGGGGTTGCTCCCATCTCCATGGATGATCACTTCTTGATGGTTCCATTCAAATTTTACCGCTTGGTGCAAAGTAGATGCGACAGCTCCAGCGACATGTATCCTAGGCCGTCCCAGCAACAAATTGTAGGAGGCGGATATGTCTAGTACATGTAATTCAACATCGAACCAGGTAGGACCCATTTGCAAGCATATGTTGGTTTCTCCAATCGTGGCTCTTTGTGACCCATCAAATGCTTTCATATTCATAGATCCTACTCGTATTTCATGTAGGCCCTTACCCAACCTCTTTAGAGTTGTCAGTGGACAGATGTTGAGGCTGGACCCTCCGTCTATCAGAACTTTGGAAATGAACTTATCTTCACATTGCACTGTGATGTGCAGTGCCCTATTGTGGCTTAATCCTTCAGGTGGAAATTCGTCTTCATGGAAGGTGATCTTATGGCTTTCCAACACTTGTCCCACCATATTGGCCATTTCTCCGCTAGTAATGTTGTTGGGCACATATGCTTCATTCAGTACCTTCATCAGAGCATTCCTGTGTGCTTCAAAATTTTGCAGCAACGATAAGATGTATATCTGGGTGGGAGTCTTATTCAGCTGATCAACAACAGAATACTCCCTTGCTTGTACTTTCCTCCAAAGGTTGTACGGACCAGTTTTAATGACGGGTTGTTTGTTGGAAGTTTTCTTATTGGTCTCTCCCAAATGCTCAGGTGTGTAAATTCTGCCCGTTCTGGTCATCCCTTGTACAGTGCCAGACTCTTCCATCTTTTCTTTCCTCTTTCTCCTAGACTCGACAACATAATCCCAAGGTACAACGTTGCAACTGAAGGACGGTGTGTATGTCACCGTCACATTGAAAGGTGTGGATACTTCTACCGCAAAAGGAGCAGGTGTAGCTGCAGGTGGTGTCACTTCTACTTCAAAGGGAGTCGATGCGGTTACCTCATTTTTGACTGACGGCTGTACCTGTACCACAATGGGATTGAGCGTGACTGCCGGCTTCTTAGGATCATCACCCGCCCGAATAAGTCCGATTGATCCCTCGGGATCCCACTTTTCATCAGTTTCTAGAACATTGACTCCTTCACCCCTATGATCTGGGAGGGGTTGTTGCGGACATTGGGTGTGGTTTATTTTTCCTATATGACCTTGGTATCAATCAGTGTTTGAATCTTATCTTTCAAGGTGCGGCATTCATCAATAATGTGCCCCTTCATACCAGAATGGTATGCACATGTCTTGTTCGGGTTGACCCATTGAGATGATTTTTCCATAACCACAGAGGGAATAAGGGTTACATATCCAACAACTTTTAATCTTTCAAACAACTGGTCGATGGGTTCAGCAATATGGGTATATTGTCTGGGTGGTTTGCGATAAAAATTGGGCCTGGGTTTTTGATAGTTTGGACGAGCTGGGGTGAATGATAATAGGCTGTTGGGTATTATAGGTATGGTAGGCGGTAGCAGGTTGAGGATATCTAGGAGGTGAAGGCTTGTATGTTGGTGGAGGTGTTTGGTATACAAATGGAGATTTTGGACCTTGGGCGACCATTACTGTCCCCACTTCTTTCTTCTTTGATATGCCACCTGATTGTAGTGCTTTGTTCGTGGCCTGCAGTGCCTCAAAATTTGTCACCATTCCACTTTTGATACCTTCCTCGATCCTTTCTCCGAGCTTGATGATATCGAAGAACTTGTGATTCTTGATTACCATTAACCTTTCATAATAGTGTGGATCCTGAGCCCTGACAAAGAACTTGTTCATATGTTCTTCATCTAATGCCGGCCTGACCTTTGCTGCTTCCGACCTCCACCGAGTAGCATACTCACGGAAAGTCTCAGTGGGATTTTTCTTGAGATTCTAGATATAGAAGACATCCAGTGCATTTTTCGTGTTGTATATGAACCTATCCATGAAGTTCGACGCTATGCTTACCCAATTAGCCCATTTCTTGGGATTTTGACTTATGTACCAAGATTGAGCGTCTCCACTAAGTCTTCTCATGAAAAGCTTCATGCACATCTTTTCGTCCTTTCCAACCCCTATGAGCTTGTCGCAGTAGGTTCTCAAATGAACCTTTGGGTCACACGCTCCATCAAACATTTCAAACTTAGGAGTTTTGTAACCCTACGGCAGTTCCACATCTGGATGAATGCACAAATCCTCGTAATTCAGACTTGATTCCTTTGCCTCCTTCAACACCCTGGACTCGGCTTGTGAGCTTCTTGAGCTCTTCTGCCATGTTTTTAATGAGCAGGTCCTTCTCGGCAGATTCTGGTGTATATGAGATTTGTTGAGTAGAGTGGGGTAAGGTTTCCATGTATATGGGGTTGTTTTGGTGAATGCCAGGAGTTTGGGTGTAGTGGTGATCATTGGTTGAATTTTGGGGATCCGGGATGGTCTGAGGGGTATTCTGAGGAGTGTGATAAGTGGTTTGCGAATATTGAGTCGGGAGATGCTGATGTTGAGGAGGTGTAGGTATGGGTTAAGTATTTTGAGAAGGGGTTGTATATTGGTGGGTGCGGGAGGATTCTGCGGGCGTTGGTTGGGTGTATTCTGAGGAGGTACTGGGTTTTGGGTATTCGGATGGTTGATATCCGGGAAATTTAGTGTGAGGGAGAGGTTTGCCAAGTTATGGACCTGCTTAAGCTCACCTTGTAGTTCAAGTATTTTCTTTTCAAGCCACAAGACCATCATTTGGTGCCGGAGTACTCCGACCATCAGAAGTTTCCGCATTCTCAGCATGTGCGGTGTTGTCGCCACTCATATTATCAATCTTAGCTTTCCCTTTTCCTTTTGATGCATTTGGAGGAGGAGGAGGTGGAGGGCCTCTGGATATGGTGTGATATGCTGATGATTCTAGTATGCGTGAACCAACCTTGGGGAATGGGAATAATCAAAAAGAAAGAAAAACAAAAAGTAACCAAGTCAGTGAGAGTTCTGAAAAATGTTTGCAGTATTTAAACACATATTGCAGGAATGTAAATTCGCGTCCTAATTTGGGAGCCTCGTTGTGCCCGAGGTAGGCCTAGCGATAAATAGATTTGGAGAAATTTAATGCCAATAATTGCCTCATTTCATTAATGTAATAAATAAGACGAATCTAAAGCGACACTAAATAAGATAAGTCACTAATGGCACTTGGCCTTATTACATTCTAAAAGCAAGAACAAATAAACCTAATCTACTTGGTACCAGAAGGACCTTCTCCAAGCTTGGTTATCTTGGCTCTATCGATCAGGTTCCCCAGGTCGCACATGTCCAGCAGCAGGTATGCCCTTGCTAGATTCCCTCCTTTGATACCTTCAACATTCTGGTAGTCTACGACTCTTTTCCTCATTTTCCCTTCCAGCTCCATCAGACCCTACTCTAGATATTCCAGACTTTCACTCGACCTAGTAGTCATTTCCCTCCATTCATTGATTAATTCCATATCAGTCTTGTGTTTTTCCAGATGCTCGGCCTCGGACTCGTGAACTCTTTTGCGCAATCTATTATACTTCACCTGTGCTTCGGCAACTTCATCTATGACTCTGTTTCCTTGACCGAACCCTAGCTCGACTATTCCCACCATGCAGTCCTCTAACCACGATGGGTAAAAGTACACATTCCCTGCGTGATATCGATCCGGCTCAATGGTGTCCCTTTCCACAATAATCTTCAAGTGCCACATATGTTGAGCCTCACATTTATATGTGATGCCCTCATCTTGGAAATCTTCCCTGTAGTGACTCATTTTGGAGACTCGTGGTATAATCTGTTTTTTACCAGCTTGTCTCATGACCCTGATAGGAACATAGGGGTGTATACACATTAACCCGATCAACACCAAGTGTGGAGTATCCCTTGATCGGATGATGAACTCATTGGTGGGGAACCACTCGAACATCCAGTGAACCTGGTTCTCAGTCAAGTTGTTGAAAAATTGCACCCATTCTGTAGCATTCTCTGATTGAGCAAATCTGTCTGGGATGAAGGTCATTCTCTTGGGGTGATGAAAGGCTATGTGATCGTTCCATGGTCTTCGTGGAAACTCTTGGCGGTATTGACCTTTCTGGAAATGTTCTAGCAACCAAATTTGTAGTAGCAAATTACAACCCTTGAAGTGTTTGAACCTCTTCTGGCAGCGATCCAAGGCCTGATATATGTCTGCTATAATCATAGGGAAATAATATATGTTTGTCCCTCGATTCCCTCCATTAAGGCTTTGGTTACCATGGCCAGTCTAGTGTGAATTCTATCCATTTTTCTTGGAAACACTATCATACCCAAGAAGCAGACGATAAACACGAAAACCCTGCGATGAATCCAACCCAAGTAAGTGATGGATAACTCGTCATGAAAGATACAGTAGGATTTGTTGTGACCATATTGTTCATAAAGGAAGTCGAAGGGTATGTAGGACTTCTTCAGACACACCAAGTCGTCACTCTTTTTTAACCCCATCATTTTCAGAAACCCTCTGGGAATGCGATTTTTCGGCACCAATAAACCGGGACTCTCCCAAGGTAATCCAGCGAATCCCTCTATTTCCTCCAAAAAGGGGTCATTTTTCTATTGCGAAAATGGAATACGACCCTTTCTGCATCCCAGAACATAGTGGCAGCTTCAATCAACATGTTGTTTGGTTGGATATCTAATAAGGAAGGTAGGCTTCCAAGGACTCTTTTCACATGGTTTTTATCGCTTGACGGAAAGTCTTCGCACCAATATAGCAACAATGGTGGTATGTTACGGACCATGCCGAACCTGGGGACTTCGTGCCTCATTTCTGCAAAACAAATAAGGTTAGACCCTTTTCCCCTCCTGATTCGACTATTTATACATTAATGATTAGCATATTTGGCACTTATTTCTCCAAATTAATGCACAGGGTTGTATCCGTTGGGATTACGGAAACCCGGGTGGACTTTGGACAAGGCTTTTATTAAAGGTTATTATGTGGACAACATATTAACCCAAGCTAGGTTTGACCATGATGCATGTACAGTTATAATTAGAGTAAGGTTTTTATAGAGGTCTAGACTAGTACCCTCAAGCGGACAACTCGAGGGGGAAAGGCACGAAACCGTCGACTGCACCACTGATCAACTAGTTTTATCGCAAATAGGACTTTCCGAATTCAAAATATGATATAGGAAGAGCGCAAACACTCATCAAGTGTTGCTAAGGTATTAGTTACGCACCAGTGGAATATGATGTTGAGCATGATATATGCAATAGAAAATAGCACGTTGTCACGTATTTGCACGATGAAAAAAAATGATAAATGCAGTATTTAATAATTGTAATGGAATTTAAGAAGGAAAACAAAGAGACGAGCAAATTTCCATAGCAAAGAGTAATAAAATGAGAAAGAGAAATCGTAAATGACTGAAGATAGGCAAATAAATTCACATAAAGTGGGAAGGGGAAGGGGTATGCAAATATTGATGGAATATAAAAGGCATGCTTAAATACTAATTCACAAAAATCAGTTTCGTCATGGTAAAAGCCTAAAAATGTCCCTAGCAGAGTCGCCATGCTGTCGCGCCCTTTTTTTCCTCGCGAAATCGGGTTTCGACATGTTTGGGACGACTCCTTTTTTCGGGATGGGTTTGGAATTGGAAGATTCGCCACCTAACGGATTAAGGTGCTTTAGGGCACCTAGAGAAATTAACTCATATAACCAGTTTACATCACCAGAGATCGGGTAAGGGCTCAAATTACCTTGAGAGGAAGGTGTTAGGCACCCCTCGAGGTCCACAATGGTGGGTCCTGGTCGAACTTAAATTAAGCGAATTAGTCTAAAAGGAGAGGAATCAATTTGGACAAATACGATATTCAATTTATTTTAAATAGGAGTATAGGGGGGTCCTAAGTTTTTTAGCCTATAGGATCATTCCATGCAATACTTTGTAACTCCCTCAAGTCGGGGTGTTGCTCATAGTACTTAGCACACAGGCTATCATCTCCTTACTACCCAATTACTACCTTTAAGTTGTTGCTTAAGCGTTCTAGTAGTTTCTAGCTCGTTCCTTATGCGTGAACTACCCGTTCCTTACCTGTGGCCCTGGAGGTATTAGGACCTTTATTTGGGATATTTTTAGACCAACCTATATTACTTAAAATATGGAATCTAGGCGACAAAAAAAAAAAATAGGACTTTCAGATAAGGAACAAGTATGGGCTCATATTGACCTCCACACATAGACAACAAAAAGCACGCAATTGAATTAGCAAACCTTATTAACTTTGGAATCCTATAGGCAGAATATCTATGTGGTAAAATGGAATGTCGAGACAGTTTTATTAAGGCGAGTATTACGACCTATTTGTTTACCTACTGATTTTATTCAGCATGAATCTGGGCACTTCAGGCAGTAATATGTCACAATTATAACCCAGGATCATTATTAAGTCTTACAGATATATTGCCTAAGTGATTGGCAGTAGCGAATGGATTTAGAATCGACCATCAGGCTATAGGCATGATTTCTACAAGCTTATTAATTACAGACCTATAGACAAGATTTCTAGGTGTAGCACGGATTTTAATCTATAGAGATAGGGTTTTACTCCTTTTCAATCCTAGACATGCTTTCTAATTGCTGAATTGATTTGAACCTTATAGGCATGATTTCTAAATGCTGAATTGATTTGAACCCTATAGGCATGATTTCTAAATGCTGATTTTTGTCCTATAGGCATGATATCTATTGCAGGATTGATTAAAACCCTATAGGTAGGATTTCTAAGTTTGAAACTGATTTTAGTCCTATAGGCATGTTATCTATTAACCGTATAAAGGCAGAATTTAAATAGATTGCCAGGAAAGATAATTATCTCACACAACAAAGTCCTATAGGCATGATTGCTAATGCACATTTGTTGAAAACATGTATAGATCCTATGAACATGATTTCTACTGTATAGAATTAAACGAAAGTCCTATAAGCAGGATCTCTAGTATGCAAATGTAAAAAAACAGAATCAAAAAGATCATGAAAGTCCTATAGGCATGATTTCTAAACACATCATAATATTCACATAGTTTGAGCAGCGTAATTAAATCCTATAGGCATCTACCCAGTTTTAACAAAAAGATATTAGTAAAACCCCCCAGCTTCACTAAATATCCCCCAAATATGTTATTACAGAGTTGTCACAACCCAGAATATCAAATGAATCACATAATGGTAACAATTACACTGTAGGGAGACTTCATACGCCCAAATAAACCCGGGAACCAGGCCTTCTACCATAACAACATCATAGTATAGGGATTCATAGTACATTGGAACTAGGTTTCCAGTGTGTCAAAGTTCCCAAGGGCCTCAAGGGACCCAGGGCAATGCTCACACTAGAGAAACAAATGCTCAGAAATAATTCAAAAGAGATTAGGAACCAAACAGTGTGTCAGAGTTCACAAGGGTCTCACATGGACCCCGAGCATTGCTCACACTGAGGAGGTTAAGGATAGAACCTAAGGACCTAAGAATAGGAGTTTGAGGTAGCAGTATACAAAAAAAGACAATGGTAAAGGACATATTTTAAAATAGGTTTGAGTTTAGAAAAGCCATCATCACAGAGTTTAAAACACCGAATATGTAGGCAGAACTGCACTAAGAAGACAAATTGGCAAGATTTGCAAAGTTGTTCATGCTCAAGTATACAGTTTTAATAAGTTAAAATCTGAAAGGCCTAATTAAGCTAAGTATAAATGCTAACATTTAGGACAACTTTGTCTAATCAGAGGAAAATATTGAGACATGGTATTAAGGCAAAAGTCAAGTAATCATGTGGAATCCAAGAAATGCAAGACACACCAGCAGACAAGTTATCAAAGGACATGAATGACATAAAAGGGACTTAATACATCCAAGACATAATAATATAAGTTTGTATAGATTCCGGACTAATTAGCTGATGAACATACTAGTATTAAACTAAAGATGCTAAGTTTAGGACAAGTTCAGAACTAGCAAAACAGCATATATGAAACAAATTAAAAGACACTAGGCTAATCCCTAAGAGTATTCATGTTATTCAATATAAACAATCTCAGAACTAATAACGTCAATTATAGAACTAAAGGAAATTACATAAACATGAAACTGGCAGAGTCATGCTCATAATGGACTTTAAACATGCTGGTTCACAAACAGTTCATAGAAGTAAAATGACAAAGGGATAGTCACTCACCAGTTAGGCAAGAAAACAAGAAATACACCACAGTAGTCGAGAGCCCAGAATTATTTGACCTTGACTTTTAACTGGCCAAGACCATAAATAAATGAAAGGGGAAATAGAATACAGAACCAAGCCCTAAGTTCCTTAGTGAGAATATAATGATTCGAGTCTGTCTAAAAGGGGAGAGGGGAGGGGTTTATATAGTATTATAGTATAAACAGGAAACATGGTAAGTATTAAACACATAATCAATTAGAGTCTAATTTTTGGGGCCAATAATACATAAACGAGGGAGTTCAGTAAACTAACAGAGAATCCAAGAATATAGTCATGCAAGTAACACTTAAAATAAGGGGATACAACAGAGAATAAGGAAAATATCATACAAAAATCGATTAAAATCAGATTTAGGTCGAAATAAAGTAAAAAAATAAAGGAACACAGTAGATTAAACAGAAATAAGGAAAATATCAGTCAAATACGAGAAAGGAAAGAGTATCAATCAGAAATCAGTAAAGAATAAGGAAATATCTCAAATCCTAGTTGAGACTGATGCCTTGAATCGTGCCAAAAATAAAAATGAACCGTTCAATATAACATGTATAGAGACGGAAGATCGTCCAGATCTTCATAAAATCAGGGTGAATCTACCCGTTATTGAGGCAGTTCTTGCCAAAAATAGGGGAAGAACCAAGTGATGTCAACAACATTCGTATAAGGGCAGAATATTACAAAATGCGTAAGCAAATCATGGATTGATTCCATGTTTGAGCTGGAATCGGAGAGGATTGGGGAGTGATGGTGCTAGGGTTTGACAGAGAGAGAATGGGAGTATGAGAGATTAAGGGCGGCAAGTGAAGAGGTAAATGAGTTAGGGTTGGGGTTGTGTATAGTTAAGAAGGGGGAATTAGATATGGATCAACGGTCACGATTAGAAGGGTCCAGGGTCAGGTGTTTTAAATGGGTATGGGAATTGGGATAATAGGTCTTGGGCTAGGGGTATTGGGCTAGTAAGGGTGTTGGGTTAAATCCAAAAATGGGGATTTTAGGGGCTAGATTTTAAATACTCATTTTAATAAATAAATAATTTATAAAAATAATTCATAAATATAAAAATATCACTTGTGCATAAAAAATGATTTAAAATAATTACTCAACATTATAAAAATATAAAAAGTCATTTTCTGTATAAATAATGTAATTCTGCATACATATGGGCTATTATTGCAAAATATGTAATTTTTGCCTAAAAATGTAGATGTAATCATAATAAATGTATCAAAATATTTAAAGCTTAGTATGGATATAAATGATGAAACTATATGATAAAATCATCATAAAAATTATTTGTGATGCAGTTAATGATTATTTATATAATAAAACATGGGAATAAATTGATTTAAAAATCTTTTAAAGTTATGGAAAATTATGGAAATATGTTGGTTGGTGCTCATGCACTATTTTGAAAGTATATATGCATTTAAAAAATATATATGGAAAAAATTGGGTATCAACACTTGGTGATAAAAGAAGTCTTTTCTTGGTCTTCTAGGTCTATCTGGATTTGATTGTACCCAGAACAGGCGTCGAGAAAGGTAAGGATCTCGTGGTCGGCCGTGGTATCGATCATGCGATTGATGTTATGCAATGGAAAGAGTCTTTCGGACATGCTTTGTTCAAGTCCTTATAGTCTACACACATTGTATGTTTGTTCCCCTTTTTGGGGACTACGACTACATTAGCTAACCATTCTACTTCCCGAATGGATCCTATTTTGAGAAGTATGGTTAATTCGTCCTTTATGAAGGCATACTTTACCTTGGACTGGGGGTCTTCTCTTTTGCTTTATCGGTCTGAACTTGGGATACAGGCTCAGCCAATGAATTGTTATCTACGGTGGGATTCCTGTCATGTCTAAATGGGACCATGCAAAGCAGTCCATGTTATCAATAAGAAATTGAATGAGTTTTTTCATGAGTTTGGGGGTCAACCCTGTTCACAGGTATACGTTTCGTTCGGGCAGATACTCGATTAGTATCACCTGTTCCAGCTCCTCGACCGTTGACTTGGTTGCATCTGAATCTTCAGGAACAACAAAAGTTTGAGGAGTTAGAAAATCCTCTTCTTCTTCGTCCATTACCTGTTTCTTCGATTTGGTTGGGGATGGGGAAGGTGATTGCTATTTGGCTGTCTTCTTATCTTTGGCGCTCGATTTTTCTAAAGTTGAAGATGTTGATATCGGTGTCACCTCATCAACCGAAAACATTTCCTTTGCGGCGTGTTGTTCCCTGTAAACTATTTTCACACTATCCGTCGTCGGGAACATCATCATTTGGTGAAGGGTCGATGGCGCTGCTCTCATGTTGTGGATCTAAGTCCTTCCGAGCAGTGCATTATATCTCATGTCGCCTTCGATGACATGGAATTTCGTATCTTGGATAATTCCAGCCACATTTACTGGTAGGATTATCTCCCCCTTCGTTGTTTCACTAGACATGTTGAAGTTGTTTAGGACTCGAGATGCAAGTACAATTTGGTCCTACAGGTCGAGCTGCTTTACGACCCTCGATCTGATGATGTTCGCCGAGCTACCTGGATCCACTAAAATACGCTTAACTTGGACTTTATTTACTAAAATGGAAATTACTAGGGCGTCGTTGTGCGGCTGAGAAATGCCTTCCGCTTCTTCGTCATTGAATGATAAAGTGTCTTCAGGAACATAGTCTCGAGTCTGTTTCTCTCTGGTTATTGATACCTTAGTGCGTTTGAATATAGGCCCTTGTGAGATGTCGACCCCACCGATGATCATGTGAATAACATGCTGAGGTTCTTCTTGCTCATTCTTTCTGTTGGCGTCTCTTTCTCTAAAGTAGTTTTTAGATCGATCACTGAGGAACTCTCAAAGATGGCCTTCATTGAACAATCGATCTACCTCCTCCCTCAGATGCCTACAGTCTTCGGTCCTATGGCCATGTGTGCCATGATACTTACATATTAAATTTGGGTTCCTTTGAGAAGGATCAGTTTGTATCGGTCTGGGCCACCTAGTATCTTTGATTCTTCCGATAGCCGATACAATCCCTGTCACACCTCATTTTTTCACCCCCGGAGTAATGAAGGGTAATAAGGGAGTTTTTCCACTTTAAGTGACATTATTCGGATTTGGGATTTATTTTAGTTTTCAGAGTAGCTACCCAAATTTTTGACGATGTTCCGGGACACCTTTTATTGAAATCCCAAACCGAGGAATTTTAGACTCTGTTTTAAGTTGTCTGCGAACCAGAAATCCGAGTAAGAAATTCTGTTAACCCGGGAGAAGGTGTTAGGCATTCCGAGTTCCGTGGTTTTAGCAAGGTTGCTTAACTATTAATATTTAGCCTAAATTATCTGATTATTTACATATTTTAGCCCATTTAACTTTTACCGCTTTTAGTATTTATGGATTTATCTTGAAACAAGTCACGATGGCGTGCACTTGTTTGTTTTTGGACACATTATAATTGCGTCACATGAAATGCATCCGCAATTACAATATATGATTTTTATTATTGTTTTGAGTTAGAGTCGGGAACATGAGTTTCCACACCCGAGTGTAGATTATATAGTCAAGACTGTTGTCGTGACGGTTTCAAAATGCCTATTTGAGGCGATATTCAATTATTTTCTATGTTTTCCATCTAAAGAGGTATTTTTAGTTTTACGGGATATGTTATAGAAACCAATTCGAATATTTATGAATTTATCTTAGAACAAGTCACGATGGCGTGCACTTGTCATTTTTGAACACATCGCAACCGCGTCACATGAAATGCACCCGTGATTGCTATGTGTGATTTTATTAATGTTTGAAATAAGAGTCGGGGGCAAGAGTTGCCACACCCGAGTGTAGGTTATGGTTGTTTGGAATAATACTTTATTATTTACTAAATTTGAAGGGTATTTTCAACCTAAAGGATATGTGGGAGATTGTTTAAGCCTAAATTCACTTAGTCTAAAGGACAAGATGTTTGGGTTATGGCCATTTTTAGCCCAAGTTATTTACCCCTTTGGCCAATCCTAGTGTTGGCTATTTTCGAAGAAGAAGTTTATATAATTCAGCTAACACTACTAAATTAAGGAAATCGAAGATACAAACAGAAATATGGCTTCACGATTTTTAAACAATAATCAAAGAAAATTTGAACAGTTATTGTCATTTTCAGTCATTGTGAACAACTATTTTTTGACCACACCCAAATTCTATACTATTTTTTGCTATAAAT
>ML301129.1:0-56802 GCA_005239505.1 Nicotiana paniculata
TAAAGCACATAAAATGCGAGGTATATAATGCTTAAAATCACGAATTCTAGCCACACATCATCAGGCCCCAAATGATTTTGTTTTGCTGTTTGAGCAATAGATACTTTCACTACAGGGCGAACTTGAGCAGGTCCGTAACTTGGCAAATCTCTCCCTCAAATTGAATATCCCCGACACCCAGAACCCTGCACCACCTCAGAACAAACCCAACATACACCCACAAAATCCTCCTGAACCTCACCAGTATACAACCCCTCCTCAAAATCAGCATCTCCCTACTCAATACCCACAAAACACCTACCACACTCCCCAAGATACCCCACAAATTATTCCTAAACCCTAAAACTCTACCAATGATCATCATTATGCCCAAAATACTGGCCTTCACCAGAACAACCCTATATACATGGAAACCTTACCTCATTCCACTCAACAAATCTTCTATACACCAGAATCTACCGAGAAGGACCTGCTCGTCAAGAACATGGATGAAGAGCTCAAGAAGTTGACAAGTCGGATTCAGGGTGTTGAAGGAGGTAAAGGAATAGAAGGTCTGAACTATGAGGATTTATGCATACAAGCAGATGTGGAACTAACAAGGGTTACAAACCTTCCAAGTTCGAAATGTTTGATGAAACGGGTGATCCCAAGGTTCATCTGAGGACTTATTGTGACAAGCTCGTGGGGGTCGGAAAAGATGAAAGGATTAGAATGAAGCTATTCTTGAGGAGTCTTACCGGAGATACCCTGTCCTGGTACATAAGCCAGAATCCTAAGAAGTGGGCCAATTGGGTGAGCATGGCGTCTGATTTCATGGATAGGTTCAGGTTCAACACAGAGAACGCACCGGATGTTTTCTATATCCAGAACCTAAAGAAGAAGCCAACTAAGACTTTCTGGGAGTATGCTACTCGATGGAGGTCGGAAGCAGCCAAGGTTAGACCAGCATTGGACGAGGAAAAAATGAACAAGTTCTTTGTCCGGGCATAGGATCCACAATATTATGAAAGGCTAATGGTTATTGAGAACCATAAGTTCTCCGATACCATCAAAGTCGGAGAAAGAATTGAAGAAGGTATTAAAAGCGGGATGGTGACAAATTTTGAGGCACTACAGGCTACGAATAAATCATTGCAATCAGGTGTTATATAAAAGAAGAAAGATGTGGGAACAGTTATGGTTGACAAGGGAGCCAAAACTCTATTTGTATACCAGACCCCTCCACTCACATACAAAACACCTCCACCCACATACCAACCATCACCTCCCAGATATTCCCAACCTGCTACTTCCTACCACACCTATAACACCCAACCATCCTATTATCAAACACCTCCAACTCGTCCAAATTACCAAAAACCCAGGCCTAAGTTTGACCGCAAACCACCAAGTCAATACACCGTCATTGCTGAACCCATCGACCAATTATAAGAAAGGTTGAAAGTCGCTAGATATGTTACCCCTATTCTCGCTGTGGCCATGGAGAATTCATCTCAATGGGTTAATCCAAACAAGACCTGTGAATATCATTCCAGCATGAAGGGACATATTATTGACGAGTGTCGCACCTTAAAAGACAAGATCCAAACACTGATTGACAATAAGGTCATATAGGAAAAGTAAATTGCACCCAATGTCTGCAACAATCCTCTCCAGATCATAGAGGTGGAGGGGTCAATGTGATTGAAACTGATGAAGAGTGGGATCCCGAGGGATAAATCGGGCTTATTCTTGAAGGTGACGATCCTAAGAAACCTGCAGTCACACTCAATCCCGTTGTGGTTCAGATACGGCCGCCAGTTGGAGTTGAGGTAGTCGCATCGGTTCCTTTAGAAGTAGAAGTAACGTCACCCGCAGAAATACTCACTCCATTTGAAGTGGAGGTGGCCATACCTTTCATTGTAACGGTGACATCCACACCACCCTTCATTTCCAATGTTGTACCCTAGGTTTATGTGGCCGAGGCTAGAAGAAAGGGAAAGTCAAAGACAGAAGAATGCGGCACTGCACACGGAATGACCAGAACACGAAGGGTTTATACACCTGAACACTTAGGAGGAACCAGTAAGCAAGCTTCTAAGAAACTGCCCGTCATTGAGATTGGTCCAGATGACCTCTAGAGGAAAGTACATGCAAGAGATTACTCTATCATTGATCATCTGAACAAGACTCCCGCTCAGATATCTATCTTGTCGTTGCTGCAAAATTCTGAGGCACACATGAATTCTCTAATGAAGGTATTGAGTGAAGCATATTTACCCAACAACATCACTGGTGGAGAAATGGCCAATATGGTGGGGTAGGTGCTAGAGAGCCATAAAATCACCTTCCACGAGGACGAGCTGCCTCCTGAAGGGTTGAATCACAAAAAGGCACTGCACATCACAGTGCAATGCGAAGATAAGTTTATCGCCAGAGTTTTGATTGACGGAGGATCCAGCCTCAACATTTTCCCATTGACAATGTTGAAGAGGTTGGGAAAATGCCTACATGATATATGAGAGGGAACTGTGAATATGAAAGTATTCGACGGGTCTCAGAGAGCTACCATTGGAGAAACTAATCTCTGCGTGCAGATGGGCCCTACATGGTTTGATGTTGAGTTTCATGTACTGGATATATCAACCTCTTACAATATGTTGTTGGGACGACCATGGATACACGCCGCTGGGGATGTAGCATCTACTTTACATCAGGCCGTGAAGTTCAAATGGAACCACCAGGAAGTAATTATCCATGGAGACGGGAGCAACCCCATTTACACTAGTCAGACTATCCGGGTGATTGAAAACAGAAGAAGGTTAGGTGGAGAAACCTACCATCATATCGAGCTGGTCAACGCGATTGAGAAAGATAAGTGGTGGAGTAGCAAGATAGCAAGCATGCTAGCATGGAGAGGATATGAGCCCAACAAGGGGCTTGGTAAAAATCTTCAGGGAATCTTTAAACCAATACAGCCGAAGCACTATGGTACCACTTTAGGTTTTGGATACCAATACACCTGGCAAGAATACAAGATTGGTCACCACCGTGGCGTGGTCCATACCATCCACTTGATCAGCCTATGCCACACTTGAATCAGACCTTCCAGGAAGCCAATATCATATGGGGATCAAAGGAGGAATAAGCATTGGCAGCATTAAGGAACCTGTTCCTAGAAGATGATGACATGGACTGTTGCGTAATTGTTGAGCAGGATGAGGAGGAAGGCCCTACTATCCGAGTTGTGGAGAGAGGAATATTCCTCAAGAACTGGATTGTCAGACCATCCAGGGCCCGACGAGTCCCGGGGTAGCAAGGCTGAACAACATTGTTTATTTTATTTTCTAAGAAAAAAAATGATTTCCCTTTCGGCGTTTTGTTTTAAATAATATTTCCAATGTTCCAAAAATGTTGTTTAAATTATTGAAAATCGCTTTTATCCTTTCAATGAATTGATGCTTATTGTTACCACTTTTATCTTGTATCTTATCCATACATCATTATTATTTCCTATCTTGATGAACCGGCAACTATGACATGTAATGAGGCAACGCAAAAGGACAGTGATTCAGAAGAAGAAGAGGATGTAATACCTGAAGAGATCGTCAGAGAAGTAGATAATTTTGAGAACAAACCCAAATCCAACTTGGACAAAACTGAGATAGTTAACTTGGGAAATCCTGAAACCGTCAAAGAAACCCGCATAAGCATCCATTTGTCACCGTCAGAAAAAGAGGAGTACACTCGGTTCCTGAAGGAGTATTAAGATATCTTTGCATGGTCATACGACGATATAACAGGGTTGAGCACATCCATAGTGGCTCAGAAGTTACCTACAAATCCAATGTGTCCGCTAGTGAAGCAGAAACTCAGAAAATACAAGCCAGACATGAGCCTGAAAATCAAGGAAGAAGTTACTAAGTAGATCAAAGACAAAGTCCTCAGGGTAGTTGAGTATCCAAATTTGCTATCCAACATCAGGCCAGTTCCGAAAAAGGATGGGAAAGTTAGAGTTTGTGTCGATTATCGGGATCTCAATAGAGCAAGTCCCAAGGATGATTTCCCGCTACCAAACATACACATTCTGATAGACAATTGTGCCAAGCATGAACTCCAGTCTTTCGTGGATTGCTTCGCCGGTTACCATCAGATCTGATGGACGAGGAAAACGCTGAGAAAACATCTTTCATTACACCATGGGATGTGTACTGTTACAAGATGATGCCATTCGGCCTAAAGAATGTTGGAGCCACCTACGTGAGAGACATGACTACTATTTTTCATGACATGATACATAAGTAAATCGAGGTATATGTGGATGATGTCATCATTAAATCCAAGAAATCCACAGACCACATAGCAAACTTGAGGAAATTCTTCGACAGACTGCGAAGTACAACCTAAAGCTAAACCCCGCAAAGTGTGCATTCGGGATTCCTGCCGGAAAGCTATTGGGATTCATCGTTAGTCGGGGAATAGAACTGTATCCATCAAAGTCAAATCCATCCAAGAATTACCACCGCCATAAAGCAAGAAAGATGTGATGAGTTTCCTGGGACGCCTAAAATACATCAGCCGTTTCATAGCACAGTCCACAGTAATATGTGAGCCGATTTTCAAAATGTTGAAAAAGGATGTTGCAACTAGTTGGACCAAGGATTGTCAAAAGGCTTTTGACAAAATCAAGGGTTACTTATCAACACCACTAGTTTTGGTCCCGCCAGAGCCAGGTAGACCACTGCTACTTTACCTTGCAGTGCTAGATGGAGCTTCCGGCTGCGTTCTGGGGAAGCACGACGAGACAGGAAGAAAAAAACCGGCCATCTACTACCTGAGTAAGAAGTTTATACCTTATGAAGCACGGTATTTTCTGCTGGAACGAACCTGATATGCCTTGACCTGGATAGCTCAGAAGCCGAGGCATTACTTTTGTGCCTACACAAAATATCTCATATCGAGAATGAATCCCTTGAAGTATATATTTCAGAATCATATGCCCACTGGCAAGTTGGCTAAGTGGAAAATCTTGTTGAGTGAATTCGACATTGTCTATGTAACTCATAAAGCAGTCTAGGGACAGGCACTGGCAGACCACCTTGCTGAAAACCCTATGGGAGAGAATACAAACCCTTGAAAATGTATTTTCCCGATGAAGAGGTATCATTTGTAGGACAAGACATTGCTGAAGCCTACGATGGTTGGAGAATGTTCTTCGACAGAGCGACCAACTTCAAAAGAGTCGGCATTGGAGCCTTCTTGGTATCAGAAACTGCTCAGCATTATCCGGTATCTGCCAAACTCAGATTCCCTTGCACCAACAACATGGCGGAATACGAAGCTTGCATATTAGGACTAAACATAGTTGTTGACATGAGCATTCAGGAACTTCTGGTAATCGGCGATTCAGATCTACTTGTGCACCAGGTACAAGGAGAATGGGCTACCAAGAATTCCAAGATATTGTCATATCTGCACAATGTACAGGAATTGAAGAAAAGATTCACAAAGGTAGAGTTTCGGCATGTTCCCAAAATTCAGAATGAGTTTGCCAATGCATTGGTCACTTTTTCACCAATGATACAACATCCAGACAAGAACTTCATTGATCATATCCCAGTAAGGATCCATAATCATTCGGCATATTATGCTCATGTCAAATAGGAAACGGATGGAAGGCCTTGGTTCCATAACATCAAAGAGTATCTGGAAAAAAGAGAATACCCGGAGCATGCAAACCATACTAAAAACGCACGCTTCAGAGATTATCCAATCATTCCTTCCACAATGGAGGAACCCTATATAGAAGAAGTCATGATTTGGGATTTTTAAGGTGTGTCGACGCAAAATAGCTTCTAAATTGCTCGAGGAGCTACATGCTGGGACCTGCGGCCCGCATATGAATGGCTTTGTCCTGGCCAAGAAAATACTTAGGGCTGGCTATTTCTGGATGACCATGGAGACAGATTGCATTTGGTATGTTCAAAGTGCTACCAATGTCAAGTACATGCAGACATGATAAAAAAGCCACCAAGCAAACTTAATGCAACAAGCTCACCCTGGCCCTTTGTCGCCTGGGGAATGGAAGTCATTGGTCCAATCGAGCCCACTGCCTCAGACATACATCGGTTTATTTTAGTGGCTATTGACTACTTCACTAAATGGGTTGAAGTTGCATCTTACAAAGCTATGACTAAGAAGGTCCTTGTGGATTTTGTCCGCGACCAGATTGTTTGTTAGTTCGGAGTTCCAAAGTCCATCATCACTAACAATGCCGCCAATCTCAGCAGTGATCTGATGAAAGCCCTGTGTGAGACTTCAAAGTCAAGCACAAGAATTCCATAGCATATAGACCTCAAATGAATGGAGATGTGGAAGTTACCAACAAAAAATCAAGAAGATACTGAGGAAAATGGTAGAACATCACAAACAATGGCACGAGAAGCTACCATTTGCCTTACTGGGATACCGTACCACAGTATGCACATCAACCGGGGAAACTCCCTATTTGCTGGTTTATGGTACTGAAGTTGTTATTCCCGCTGAAGTTGAGATTCCCTCCTTGAGAATCATACAAGAAGCTAAGCTCAGCCACGTAAAATGGATAAAGAAACGTTATGAGCAGCTAGCCCTCATAGACAGAAAAAGAATGAATGCAGTATGTCACGGAAACTTTATCAGAACAGAATTTCCAAAGCCTTCAACAAAAGAGTTAAGTCGAGACAGTTCACACCAGGGCAGCTGGTGTTGAAGAAGATCTTCCCGCATCAAGATGAAGCCAAAGGGAAATTTTCTCCCAAATGGCAAGGTCCTTACATGGTTCACAGGGTACTGACAGGAAAAGCCCCCATACTCCAGAAATGGACGGAGAAGTCTGGCCAAAACCAATCAATTCAGATACAGTCAAGCGATATTATGTGTAAACCATTTATGCTTTTTCACATGATGTAAATTGAACTACGCTCGACCTGATTCCCGTTTAAGAGTGGATACGTAGGCAACCCTGTGGGTTCGGTCACAATTCAATAAAATTTCCATTTCCCCCATAATCAGAAACTGGGGCAGAATTTTAAGGAGTACCCTCAAAATTCCGAAGTAAGTTCGGCCAATCGCAGCATATAAAGCAGTCAGAAGTATCGTCCAATAAACTGGGGCAGAATTTTGAGGAGATCCTCAAAATTCTACGGCAGAAGGAGTCGCAATGTCTTTGATCGTGTCACAGTCACTGGTTCATCTAACCAATTTCTAAAACTATATTCTTACTATGTCTTTGAAAATTATGCATGCATGCTTTTGAACATAAACTCTGCTTTAGCGAACGCTACATCGATAATTTGAACAGGGTCTTCAGACAGAACAGATCAAATCAAGCAAGCAGACAAAGGCACAAATCAACCTTCCCCTGCAAAACTAATTTCCAGCTAAGAAATACTATGCACACCTTGGAATCACAGCCTTCGTAGCAATTAAGATACCAAACTCATTTCCAGCTAAGAAATACTATGCCATCATCTATTATTTGTTCATTACATGACACTAATCTCTATCTCAATCTTGTATGAGGCTAATCCATGCTTCCCTGTTTGCATAAGGCTAAGCTCTGCCTTCCATATGCATGAGACCAAGAATTGTCTCAAAATTGTATGAGGCTAAGCCCTGCCTCCATATTTGCATAAGGCTAAGCACTGCCTTCACTTTGCATGGGACTAAGCACTGTCCCGAATCTTGCATGAGGCTAAGCTTTGTCTCCATATCGGCATAAGGCTAAACATTGACTTTTCTTTGCATGGGACTAAGCCCTATCCCAAATCTTGCATGAGACTAAGCTTTGTCTCCATATCTGCATAAGGCTAAGCATTGCCTTCTATTTACATGGGACTAAGCCCTATCCCAAATCTTGCATGAGACTAAGATTTGTCTCAATCTTGCATGAGGCTAAGTGGTGCCTCCATATTTGCATAAGGCTAAGCACTACCTTCTATTTGCATGGGACTAAGCCCTGTCCCAAATCTTGCATGAGACTAAGCCCTGTCCCAAATCTTGCATGAGACTAAGCTCTGTCTCTATATCTGCATAAGGCTAAGCATTGCCTTCTATTTGCATGGGACTAAGCCCTATCCCAAATCTTGCATGAGACTAAGATTTGGCTCAATCTTGCATGAGGCTAAGTGGTGCCTCCATATTTGCATAAGGCTAAGCACTGCCTTCTATTTGCATGGGACTAAGCCCTATCCCAAATCTTGCATGAGAATAAGATTTGGCTCAATCTTGCATGAGGCTAAGTGGTGCCTCCATATTTGCATAAGGCTAAGCACTGCCTTCTATTTGCATGGGACTAAGCCCTGTCCCAAATCTTGCATGAGGCTAAGCCCTTCCTCCATACTTGCAAAACGCTAAACATTGCCTTCTCTTTGCATGGGACTAAGCCATGTCCTGAATCTCGCACGAGACTAAGCACTGTCGCCCTTTACACTATCTATTTTTCCTTTCTCGGGCTAAGCTAAGCCCTCAACTTCATACAAGTCTCAGCTCTGTCTTGTTGCTATTGGCATCATATTTTTCACCTCATGGACTGAAATATCGCCAACTTGTCCGAAGGCGTCATAGTCTGAAGGCACCATCCTCATAGCCGGAAGAACCATGCCATGGCTTGAGGATCTCTCGAACTTGCATATCATTATTCAAAGGCGTCACGGTTCTGAGGCACCATTTTCATGGCCCGAGAACATTATTTCATGTCCTGCGAATCCCTTACCGCTCAATTCATGGCCCAGGACATCATGGTCTAAGGACGTCATCCTCAACAGTCCAAAGACAATTCTTATGGTCTGAAGGGAATTTGCATCATGTTTAAATTTACGTAAAAAATATATCCTTGTAGTACATATCTTATATGCTGGTAACCCAATAAGCAACCATTATTCCAACAGGAGCAATCCCGCTCCAGTTCCTTCATACTCCTCCATACCTGACCGCTCACTGAAATCGTTTCACCTATTCCAAACCCTTGTTTCCGTTCTTGTGATAACTTCATCGGTATATTCCGTCGGTGAATCCAGAACTACACACGGCCTGATTCCTGTAAAACCAGGGATATGTAGGAAGCTCGAAAACCAGAGTGCGGCCTATGCCTCTCAAATCATCCTATTCGATCGAAATTGGCCATCATATCTTTACCCGATAACTCTTTCATCCTACCCGGGTAAAGAGGGGCAGCTGTTGATACCCAATTTTTTCCTATATTATTTTCAAAATACATATATATCTCCAAAACAATGCATGAGCATCATTTAATATTTTTTCCATAATTTTTTGTATTTTTAAAGGATTTTTAATTAATTTATCCCGGTATTTTTATTATATAAATAATTACTAATTGCATCACAAAAGGTTTTATGATAATTTTATTTGCTTAATTTTATCATATATATCTATGCTAAGTTTTAATTATTTCAAGAATAGCCATATTTACATTTTAGGATTATAATTGCAATAACTTTGCAATAATAGCCCGCAAGTGCATAATTACTTTATTTCACAGGAAAATGACATTTTGTATTTTTTTAATATTAAGTAATTATTTTAAATCATTTTTATGCATCAATAGCACTTTTTATTATTTATTAGCTATTTTATAAATTATTTTATCAAATTAATTGGGTATTTAACATATAGCCTCTTTAATTTCGGACCTTAACCCAAATGCCACCCCCTGCCCAATTAAAATTAACTCATAACCCGACCCATTAACCCAATCATTAAACCCGACCAATACCCAGATCTGAGATCAACGGCCCAGGATATTATTACCTTTTTTAATTAACCCATAACCCCCCCTAACCCTAATCATTTCCAAAACCTCGTTGCCCCTGTTTCCTTTCCCTCTCCCCTTCTCTCTCAAACACGCTTCCTAAAACCTAACCGCGATCACCGAAAACCACTCGTTCATGGGGTTTCTCTGTAATTTTCGGCCCCTACCGATTTCTCATTTCTTCTGGTTGTTCGATTATGTTGATTTATGGAAGAATCTCGAAGAGATTCAACCCCTATTTTGTTCAAAACCTTTTCATGAGCATACCTATGGTCATCTCCGTTTGTGAGTATTATTATTTTCGTGTTTATGGCTCGAATCTCTGGTTCCAAACCAAATTTCCTTTCATCTCTATCATCTTTTTTAAAACCTAATCTCTTTCTACTGGGGTCTGTACATATCCTTGTAGATCTGAGACGATTTTAAGTGTTGTTAGGTATTTCTCTTTGAAAACCTTCCGTATTTCCTTATTACTATTCGATTCCAGTATTTTCTGAAACTAGGGTTTCGTATTAAGTTCTCTTCAAAAAGGTTTTTAAGCTTCTATGTGTTTGAATCTGTTTATCTTTACTAGTTCGACTAATTTTTGTGTATATGCTTTAAACCCTAGGTTTTTCTGCCTATTTTATTGTGCACTTCAATATTTACCCGTTATTGTTTATCTCTGTCAATAAATATATATTAACTGATTTTATTTAGGGTTCGAATTATATTTTCCTGTTAATTAGTGCTTCTCTGTGATTTTACTTATTTTCCTTATTTGTGACTATAATTAGTACTACTTTCCCTAATTAGACTATTAATCTGATTTAGGGATTTAATTGACTCCTATGTGCTCAGTAATTGACGCACTTACCTTATTTGAATCCCAATTTGAGTCGTTAAGGGATTCTCCCCAATTTAAGGATTCCTTTCAGGATTCTTTTGTGTGAATTGATTGAGTTAATTCCTCAATTAACTAATTGATTACCTTGTTCTATGAACTCTGATTTATTCTTTACCCTAATTGTTTTACCTTGCTAAGTGCTATATAAACCTCATTCTGGTGTTCTTTCAGAGGAATACATTCAGAAAGAAACACAGACACACAAACTCTTGCTCTTATTCAAACCTTTCTGTTACTTGTGTTTGCTACACTGCCTAGACGGCTGAAATCCAAGGCTAAACTATTGGGTTCTGCATCTTTTTACCTTCTTGCTTGCTATTTTAACTGGTATGTCTCTCTTCCTATTGTCACTCATTATGCTATGAAGTTTAAACCTATGTGCTTTCCTGTCTATTGTTTTACTTCTGTGTAATTAAGTCCATGTATTTCCTGTGTATTGATTTCAATTAACATGACTACTTCTGTCTTTCCTGTTTTGTTGATTTTAATTAGAAATAACTTCTGTGTAGTTAAACTTCTATCTTTCTTGTTTGTTGATCAGTATAACTACTTCTTTGTAGTTAAATTCATGTCTTTCCTGTTTCTTAATCCTAATCAGCATGCATATCTCTGTCATTAGGTCCTATTCAGTATGTTATGTAATTTGTCTGTCAACCTGCCTTTGCCTGCTTTATGTTGCTCTGTTAACTAGCTTGCCTCAAATTTCATCAATCTGTCTTGCCTAGCATGTCAATATGGTTCGTACGCTCTAGCATGTTCTTATTTGATCCAGGATACTAATCCACTTGTTTCTCAACTAACATACTTTCACTCTTGCACTGTTTCATGTATTCCTGATTAAGGACTTCTATGTTCCCAACCCCTGCTACCCTTCTCTGTGTGGTTGTCTGTTTATGATTCTCATCCCAGTATGCTATATTCTCTCCTAGTGATAAACTAAACAAAATCTAGGAAATGTGAAGCTTTACTTGAAATAATCATGATCCTGTTTTGTCCAATGTTTGATGGCTGGTAATCTTTGTTTGAACTCAGAGTGCTGCAATGACTCTGTTTACTCCTTTTTTTTTACTTCTAAACTGTTTTCCTAAAACTATTCCTATTTTTCATATACTATTTTCAACTCCAACTCTTATAATATCTAGGATCCTGCCCCTCCAGAGTGAGCACTGCCTAGGAGTCCATGAGACTCTTCCGAACTCTGACACACTGGGGTTGGCTTTTCCAAACTTGTTCACAAAGTTGTTCTTTAGAAAGGGTTTCTGGTATGAGCATTGCCTGGGGTCCCTGAGGCCCTTGGGAACTTTGACGCACCAGAAGACCATTTGGTATACTATTAGATACTGGCATACTTCAGACTTGGTTGAAGGCTTGGCTTCCAGGTTTATTGTTGGGCCTATTCAGGCTCCCTATAGCATAGTACTTTCATTCTGTAATTCCTTTATATCTGGTCTGTAATAATAATTATTGTAAAAACAGATATTGGGGTTACTAGTAAACTGGGAGGAACTTTTATATATAACTTTGTGGGGGTCGAGTAGAAATCATGCCCATAGGATTGTTATTATTATCTATATGCATTAGAAACCATGTCTATAGGGCTTGTCTTATTCTTTGAAATCCTGCATTTCACATTTGCATTAGAAATTCTGCTTCTAGGTCATTTACCAATTCTACATTAATAATCATGTTCTCAAACCATCATGTGTGCATTAGTAATCACGTCCCTAGGAATTCCCTTGTTGAATTTACTTGAAACCTGGCTAACAACCTTATTCACCTAGATATCATGCCTATAGGAAGAACATATGAAAAATCAGTTTCATCAATTAACCGTCATGCCTATAAGGAATAAAAATAAAAACAGTTTTTGACACTTAGATATCATGTTTGTAGAGATAAAAATGTTAAACCAATTTATGTGTCCTGAAGTATTGCTTGTGATCATTTTCAGTGCATAGACAGCATGCCTATAGGGTCTAAACAGATAAAATATGCTTGTTATAAATCAATCGCTTGTTATTATTATGGTCTTATTAACGCTTAGATACTATGTATATAGGATCCTGCCCAGTCATCACCTAGGTAGACCTGTAGGTTGATTAATGTTCTTAAGTTTAAAACTGTGTTTGTTTGACTACTTACAAACTTCCCGGATTCAATCAGTCATAAAATCAATAGGCAAACTGATTAGGTAATCACTACCTTGTCTTAATAAAATGATGCATATTCTGATTTGTACTCATCTAGATATCCTGCTATCGGACTTTAAATCTTTTTAAATTGTTGTTTGAGCCGTGCAATTGTTTGTTTACTTGTGGAGGTAAATCTGAGCCCCTTTAATTGTTCCTTATGTGATAGTCCAATTTGCTTTTGTTTGACTCCTAGTTTTATCCTTTAAAGCATCATAGGTGAGTCTAGAACCACCTTCACTAGAGGTCATAAGCACCTCCAGGGTCATAGGAAAAGGACGGGTAATGCACGCTTAGGGTACGTACTCGATACTACTAGAACACTTAGATATTAATTAAGGGGAGGGTAATTAGGTAGTAAAGGATATGATGACTTGTGCGCTAATACAACGCGTTACACCTCTATTTGAGGAAAGTTTAGCGAATATTGTACAGAAGTGATCCTATAGGCTAATAAACCTAGGATCCCCTTATTCCCGTTTTTTAAAAATAATCTTTATTTGTTCAAGTTGCTTTATGACTAATTCACTTAAATTGAGTTTGGACAGGACCCACCGTTGTGGACCTCGAGGGGTGTCTAACACCTTTCCCTCAAGGTAATTTTGAGCCCTTACCCAATCTCTGGTAATGTAAACCGGTTTATGAGTTATTTGCTTTAGGTTCCCTAACGCACCTTAATCCGTTAGGTGGCGACTCTTCAAAATTCATACCCCATCCCAAAAATAAATGAGTTGTCCCAGAATTTCGAAACCCCGATTTCGCGAGGAAAAGGAGGGCCGCGACAGGTGGTTTATTTCGATGATTGATTGAGACATTGATATTGGCTTGTAATAACTCTGATACTATTTTGTTTCTTATTTTATCTTTATTTTCTCTTTGGTATGTATATATTCTTCCCTTTCATTTGATGTATATATTTAGTTTCCCTTATGTACATATTTATTTTGCTTCGTTCTGTATATTCTTTTATCTTACTTTCTGTAGTTTATTTCGTAGCTTCCTTAGTTTGACTTTCTTAGTAGTATAACTTCTTATTTACTTTAGTAGTTTCTTTTGGATTTGCTAGCTTCTTTTTATGTTTTGAGTGATCAATAAGCCTTTGATTTTTTTAATGCCACGGTTCTTTCCAAAGGAGGGTCTTGTGTGAATCGGGTGGCTCTTCCCAACGATGGATAGCGTGACAACCTTCTTAAGAGATTGAGTCAGTTTTTGATGTTTAGGTAAAAACAAATAGTAGTAATGAATAAAAGGAGTCGAGCATGTTTCACTTGGTACCTACACACTTAACTATGCGTTTATGGTTAAAAACAAGTTTTTTGTATAGAAATAGCTCTAGTTGGTGACCTTGTGAATCTTGTGTTGACTTAGGTAATTATCAAATGGTTTAGTTAAACCGTAGTGATTTCAATCTTGATTGCGGTTGTTGTGGGCCCTTGACTTCTTTCTCTTTAACAATCCGATTGTGTGAGAGGTGAGGTATTTTTTTACAAGTCCAAGTACTCGTGCGAATGGTCTAGAACTTGCCCCGAATGTGTTTCTAGGCGAAATCCTAAGTTAGCTTAGCTTGAGAAGTGATTGTAAGCTCTCCTTGGCCCATTTTGAAACATTGCATGTCCAACCAATGATGTCATCCTTAGTAAACCCTTTTTAGCCTAAAGCCTTTCTTTTGAATAATCACATTAAAAGCCTTTAATCATTTTATAGTAACCCTCTCTTGGCACCCATATTTTCTTTAGCACTCATGTGATTTAAATGGAAAGAACATAAGTTTGGGGGAGAGACGAGGAGTTTAAAGATGGTTTCAAGGCACAAAAGAAAAAATAAATGAAAAAGAGAAAAAGGCAAAGAAAAAGAAAGGAATAACAAAGAAAAACACAAAAGGAAAGTAAATAAAGTGAAAGGGTTGAAAAGATGCAAAACAAAGAAAAAGTGAGAAGCATGGACAAGGCAAAGAAGGAGATCGTGAATAGCATGACAAAGAAAGAGTGATGTCAAGTCTCTCTAATCCCCCTAAGGGAAAATAAAATGACTCAAAGAGTCGGCAAAGTATGAGCCTACAAGAGAATATGAAGTGCTAAAGGTGTCACGACCCAAACTAACCCAGTCGTGATGGCGCATATCGTTGTACTAGGCAAGCTGGCTCATTACCAAAACAAAATGATGTTTTCATTTCAAAGATAATTTCAAATCTATTTAATAATAAAACTTCGTATGAAATTCAAATCAAAGAAAAATACAGAAAGAAAATCCCGACATAGGGTGTCACTAGTCATGAGCATCTACAACGTCTGTCTAAACATACTGAGACAAACGCAGTCTGGAAAACAACTAAAACAACTATAGGAAGATAGGAGGGAGAAGAGCACGGCTGCGATCGCCAGGCAACAACCTTTCCAACTGCGGTAGATCTACGACAGAAGAATCAACACTCACTACCACGTCCAGAAACACCTGGATCTGCACACAAGGTGCAGGGAGTAACTTGAGTACGCCAAATCAGTAAGTAACAACAGTAAATAAAGACTGAGCAGTAGTGACGAGCAATAAAGCATATAAAGTCCACATCATGAAATCTCAGTAAAACACAACATGTTTTTAAAATCAGGGTTTGAATCATATCATCTCGTTTAAAGTCAGTTCCAATAAAAAACATTTAAAGATATTTTCAACAGTTTTCAAACAGAGGCTTAATGCAAAGGTGAGAAAAAATGATGAAATCATAAACAACCCCTAGGGAAAAACATCACTCATAAACAGCCATTCGGGCAAAAATCACTCATATGCAGCCCCTCGGGCAACCTCACTGTCACTCGTATACAACCCCTCGGGTAAAACTCACTATCACTCATGCCTCCCAGTCACTCGGCACTCGCCTCGAACTCAGTAGATACCTGCGCTCACTGGGGGTGTGTGCAGACTAAAGAAGGGCTCCTTCAGCCCAAACGCTATATCAAGCCAAATCATGGCATAAATCAATGAGACCCTCAAACTATATCAAACATGATGCGGCGTGTATCTCGATCCCATAAAATATCCTCACAAATCAGGCCCACGGCCTCACTCAGTCATAACCCTCTCAAGCCACTCGGGCTCTCAGTAAAAACAGGGTACTCAGCCCCAAACAACATTTATATGCATCAAAACAGAGTAATAAAGACTGAGTTATGTAGTAGATAAGTATAACCATGACTGAGTATAGATTTTCAATCGAAAACAGTGAGAGGATAGTAAGAAAAATCCCTAAGGATCCAAACAGCACTGGCACAGAGCCCAAACATGGCATCCAGTCCAATTTACAGAAACTCTTTCTAAACACATAAGTATCAAATAGTTTCAACAAAATATGCAACTTTACGATTGCTGTAGGACGGACCAATTCACAACCCCCAAGGTTGCACACCCACACGCCCGTCACCTAGCATGTGCGTCACCTCAATAGTAAAATGATGCCAAATCCGGGGTTTCATAGCCTCAGGACTAGATTTACAATCGTTACTTACCTCAAACCGGTTAAATCTCTACCCCACGATGCTCTTGCCTCTCGACCCGGCCACCAAATGCTCTGAATCTATTCACAATCGATACAATACCATCAATATACCCTAATGGAATGACAAACCCGGCCCCCGGGTCCACGTCTCGAAACCCGACAAAAATTACAAAGCTAGAAAGCCCATTCACTCACGAATCTATACATACAAAATTCACCAAAATTTGACATTGTTTGGCCCCTCAAATCCCCAAATCAAACTCTCCAAATCCCAAGCCCTAACCCTTCTTTTCACCCCTAATCTCCACTAATTACATGATTAAACAACGGGAAAATACCATATATATACGAGTATTAGAGCGCGAGCAACTTACCTCAATGAAAACCCCCTTGAATCTCTCTTCAAATCACTCCCAAAAGCTTTAAAACTGATTGAAAATGGTGAATAATGGACCAAAATTCGCGAAGTGTGCTATTTATACTTTCTACTCAGGCTTTTCGCACTTGCGGCCTCATTTCCGCGCCTGCAGTCAAGGACCTCACACCTGCGAACTTCACTTAAACCCTCAACCTCTGCGCATGCGCCCAGGTCTCGCACCTGCGGGCTCGGAGGTGCGTCCAAATCCTTCGTACATGCGCTCCAGGCTTAGCCTCCCATTTTCTGTATTTGCGCTCCACTATTCCGCACATGCGACCTCGCACTTGTGGCTCCCCTTACGCAGGTGCGGAAATACAAGTTGTGTTCAGCAGCTCTCAAACACCAAAAATCGATCTGTTAGCCATCTGAAACACACTCGAGGCCCTCGAGACCTAAACCAATAATAACATACGAACTTAGTCGAGCCTTCAGAACACTCAAAACAGCATCACAACACTAAATTAACCTCGGATTCAAGCCTAAGAACTTCTAAACTTCCAAATTCAACAAACGACGATGAAACTTACCAAACCACGTACGAATAACCACAAATTTTCACACACGTCACAATTGACACTACAAACCTACTCCAACTTCCGGAATTCCATTCCGACCTCGATATCAAATTTTCCACTGCCGATCGAAAATCGCCAAATTTCCAATTTCTCCAGTTCAAGCCTAATTCTACCACGGATCTCCAACATACTTCCGGAGCATGGAAACATGAAATACCGGATGCACACTAGACAAACTAGGTGGCAAAGCGAGTTTATAAGCCACCTCCCCTATCCTCTGAAGCACCTCAAAAGGTCCAATGAACTAGGCGTCAACTTACCCCTCTTCCCAAATCTCATGACACCCTTAATGGGTGATACCTTCAGCAAGACCTTATCCCCAACCATAGATGACACATCACGGACCTTCCTGTCCGCATAGCTCTTCTGTCTAGACTGCATTGTGTGAAGCCGCTCCTGAATCAATTTCACCTTATCTAATGCATCTTGAACCAAGTCTGTACCCAAGAGCCTAGCCCCACCCGGCTCAAACCATCCTACCGGAGATGTACACCTCCTCCCATATAAGGCCTCGTACGGAGCCATATAAATACTCGACTAATAATTGTTGTTATATGCAAACTCTGCAAGTGGCAGAAACCCATCCCATGAACCCCCAAAGTCAATGACACACGCACAACATTTCCTCCAATATCTAAATAGTGCGCTCGGACTGCCCGTCCGTCTGAGGGTGTAAAGTTATGCTCAACTCAACCTGAGTACCCAACTCTCGCTGCACGACCCTCCAAAAATGTGATGTGAACTGAGTACCTCTATTTGAAATGATGGAAACTAGGACACCATGCAGGAGAACAATCTCTCGAATGTAAATCTCAGCCAACCGCTCTGAAGTGTAAGTAGTACCAACAGGAATGAAGTGCGCGGACTTGATCAGCCAATCCACAACAACCCAAATAGCATCGAACTTTCTCGAAGTACGTGGGAGCCCAACTACAAAGTCCATGGTGATCCGCTCCCCTTTCCACTCCGGAATGTCTAACCTATGAAGAAATCCACCTGGCCTCTAATGTTCATACTTAACCTACTGACAGTTGAGACACCGAGCTACAAACCCAACTATATCCTTTTTCATCCGCCTCCTCCAATTGTGTTCTCTCAAATCCTGGTACATCTTCGCGGCACCTAGATGGATGGAATACCATGAGCTGTGGGCCTCCTCAAGAATCAACTCCCAAAGCCCATCTATATTAGGCACACATATCCGGCCCTGCATCCTCAACACACCGTCATCACCAATAGGTCACCTCGCTGAACCCTGTCCTGAAGAACAAGCAAGTGGGGGTCATCATACTGACACTCCCTGATACGGTCATAAAGAGAATACCTGGAGACCACGCAAGCCAATACCCATCTCGGCTCCGAAATATTCAATCTCACACGATGGCCTGCTAAGGTCTGAACATCCAATGCCAACGGTCTCTCTGCTACTGGAAGATATGCTAAACTCCCCAAACTCTCTGCCAGGCGACTCAAAGCATCGTCCACCACATTGGCCTTCCCCGGATAGTACAAAATAGTGATATCATAGTCCATAAGAACCTCCAACCATCTCCGCTGATGCAAATTAATATCCTTCTACTTAAACAAATGGTGCAGACTACGGTGATCTATACAGATCTCACAATGAACCCCATACAATTAATGATGCCAAATATTCAAGGCGTGAACAATGGCTGCTAACTCAAGATCATGGACATGATAGTTGTTTTCATGGGTCTTCAACTGGCGCGAGGCGTAGGAAATCACCCTACCCTCCTGCATCAAAACACATCTAATTCCTATCCTCGAGGCATCACAATACATGGTATAAGAACCTGAAGCTGATGGCAGAACTAACACTGGAGCTGTGGTCAAAGAAGTCTTGAGCTTCTCAAAGTTCTCCTCACACTCGTCCTACCACCTGAATGGAGCACCCTTTTGGGTCAATCTGGTCAAGGGTGATACAATAGTTGAAAATCCCTCCACAAATCAACGGTAGTAACTGACAAACCAAGAAACCTCATAATCTCCGTGGCTGAGGACGGTCTAGGACAACTCTGCACCGCCTCTATCTTCTTCGGATCCACCTGAATACCCTCACTGGACACCAAGTGCCCCAAGAATGCTACTGAACTGAGCCAAAACTCACACTTAGAGAACTTTGCGTAAATCTTCTCCTCCCTCAATCTCTGTAATACAACCCTCAAATGCTGAGCATGCTCCTCCTGGCTACGAGAGTACACCAGGATGTCATCAATGAATACAATAATGAATGAGTCCAAATATTGCTGGAATACACCGTTCATCAAATGCATAAACGCTGCTGGGGCATTGGCCAGCCCAAAATACATTACCAAGAACTCATAATGGCCATAACGGGTCCTGAAAGTTGTCTTAAGTATATCCGAATCCCGAATCGTTAGCTGGTGATACCATGACCTCAAATAAATCTTAGAGAACACCCTCTCTCCCTGAAGCTGGTCAAATAAATCATCAATATGAGGACAATGATACTTATTCTTGACTGTGACCTTGTGCAATTGCCTGTAATCAATGCACATCCTCATGGAACCATCTTTCTTCTTCACAAATAGAACCGGTGCACCCCAAGGTGACACAGTACGCCGAATAAACCCCTTATCAAGGAGTTCCTGAAGTTGTTCTTTCAATTCCTTCAACTCCGTCGGTGCCATACGATACGGTGGAATAGAAATGGGTTGAGTGCCCAGCACCAAATTCAATATCCCTGTCAGGCAGCATGCTCGTCAGGTCTATAGGAAACACATCCGAAAATCACTTACAACCGGAACACAATCAATGGTAGGAGTTTGTGCACTAACATCTCTCACAAAATCCAAATAAGATAGGAAACCCTTTTCAACCATATGTTGAGATTTAAGTATGAAATCGCCCTACTTGGTACATAATCTATAGAACCACTCCACTCAACCCACGGAAATCCTGGCATAGCCAATGTCACGGTCTTAGCGTGACAATCTAGAATAGCATGGCATGGAGATAACCAGTCCATACCCAATATCACATCAAAGTCAACCATACTAAGAACCAGAAGGTCCACTAGGGTCTCCAGACCCCCAATAGTCACCACACATGACCGATATACACAGTCCACAATAATAGTATCGCCCACAGGAATAGATACATGAACAGATGAAACTAAAAACTCACGGGGCATATCCAGAAAATGAACAAAATAGGAGAAAACATATGAATATGTGGAACCAGGGTCAAATAATACGGAGGCATCTCTGTGACAGACTGAAACAATACATGTGATCACGACATCTGAAGCCATAGAATCTGGTCTGGCTGGGAGTGCATAGAAACGGTCCTGACCACCACCTGATAGACCTCCCCCTCTAAGGCGATCCCTAGTTGACTAACCTCCACCTCTTGCTGACTGAGCGGGTGGTGAAGTAACTGGTGCTGAGGTTGATGGATGGATCCTCTGCTGAGGCGGACCCCCATCATGACAAGGACACTGCCTCCACATATGCCCAAACTCCCCACACTCAAAGAAACCCCTGGTGCTGGTGACGAGGACTAAAGGGAACCCCTAGCACCGGGATAACTAGTATAAGAACCTGGCATGGAGGAACCCTGAACTGATGGGGAACAAGATGAACTTTGGGCTGAGAGGGCACCAAGTGATGGATGGACCTGATGAGAGTTGTGATAACCATGGCCCAATGATGCACAACGGTGAATTGTGCGAGCTGACTGAGCATTCTTGAATGGACGACCTCTGTCGCGCTGAAACTGACCCCCATGAGGAGCACCACTGAATCCACCTTGACCACGAGGCCTCTTGGCCTCCCTCTCAAACCACTCCTGACCGCGAACCAACTCAATCTATCGAGCAATGTCGATAACCTCATCAAAATTAGCACCAGGCACTCTCTCTCTCTGGTCATAAGAAATCGAAGCTGAAAATTGAGGCCATCTATAAACCTCATGATCCTTTCTTGGTCAGTGGGAACCAACCAGATAGCATGACGGGCCAACTCGGAGAACCGCATCTCATACTGTGTAACAGACATATCACCATGTCGAAGCTGCTCAAATTGTCTGTGCAGCTCCTTTCTGCAGGACTGAGGTACAAAATTCTTCAAAAAGAGAACGGAGAACTGCTGCTAAGTAAGGGGTGTTGCGCCAATCGGCCTACGCCTCTCGTAAGCCTCCCACCAACTAAATACAGCCCCAGAGAACTGTAAAGTAGTGAATGAGACCCCACTGGTCTCCAAAATATCTGTTGTTTGAAGCATCCTCTAACACTTATCCAAGAAACCCTGTGCATCCTCACCCTCAGCACTACTAAAAGACAGAGGCTGGAGTCTCCCAAACCTCTCCAATATGCGCTGCTCATCCTCAGGCATAATAGGAACTACATAGTCCTGAGTATCTGTAACCGGTTAGGTCGGTGGTGCCCCCGGTGTTTGAAGTTCCTGAACAACCTGCTCTGGTGTGCGGGCGGTGGGAGTCTGAGTGCCTCCCCCGGCCTCAGAAGTGGTTGCGGTCGTAGTAAGTGAGACTGCGTGATCAAGGCCAGTGCATACTGATAAAATCTAATCTAGGGCCTCCTGAAGGCCAGGAATCACAATAGGCACAGAGGGTGCCTGAGTTGGTCCCGCTGGAGCATCTCCAGCTGGGACCTGGTCTGGAGCAATTGGAGGGTCTATCGGTACTGCCTCGGCTGCTGTGCGGGCTACACCTCTACCCCTACCATGGCCTCGACCGCGGCCTCAGCCTCTCGCGATCCTGACTGGTGGTACTGGTGGATGGTCACCCTCTCCGGTAGTGCGGGTCCTCACCATCTGTAAGAGAATGAAAAAATAGAACTTTAGTTACCAGAATCAACAGATTCGCACGACAAGAGTTCAATAATGTGAGATTTTTCCTAAGGGTTCTGCAGCCTCTCCAAGATAAGTACGGACGTCTCCGCACCGATCCTCAAGACTCTACTAAACCTTCTCATGATTCATGAGACCTATGTAACCTAGGCTCTGATACAAACTTGTCACGGTCGTGACGGCGCCTATCGTGGTACTTGGCAAGCCGACCCATTACCAAAACAAAACGATATTTTCGTTTCAAAGATAATTTCAAAGCTATTTAGTAATAAAACTTCATAAGAAATTCAAATCAAACAAAAATGCGGAAAGAAAAGCCTGACATCGGGTGTCACTGGTCATGAGCATCTACAACATCTGTCTAAACATACTGAGACTAATGCAGTGTGGAAAAAACTAAAACAACTGTAGGAAAATAAGATAGAGAAGAGCAGGGTTGCAATCGCCGGGCAACTACCTTGCCAACTCCGGTGGATCTACAACAGAAGAATCAACACTCGCTACAACGTCCAGAAACACCTGGATCTGCACACAAGGTGAAGGGAGTAACTTGAGTACGCCAACTCAGTAAGTAACAACGGTAAATAAAGACTGAGCAGTAGTAACGAGCAGTAAAGCATATAAAGTCCACATCATGAAATCTCAGTAGAACACAACATATTTTTAAAATCAGGGTTTGAATAAAATCATCTCGTTTCAACCCAGTTCCAGTAAAAATCATTTAAAGATATTTTTCAACCGTTTTCAAACAGAGGCTTAATGCAAAGGTGAGAAAAAATGATGAAATTAGAAAAAGCCCCCCGGGCAAAACATCACTCATAAACAACCCCTCGGGCAAAACATAAATCACATACAGCCCCTCGGGCAAACCTCATAGTCACTCGTATACAGCCCTTCGGGAAACCTCACCATCACTCATGCCTCCGAGTCACTCAGCACTCGGCATTCGCACTCAGTAGGTACCTGCGCTCACTAGGGTGTGTACAAAATCCAAAGGGGATCCTTCAACCCAAAAGCTATATCAAGCCAAATCCTGGCATAAATCAATGAGGTCCTCGGCCTATATCAAACATGTTGCGGTGTGCAGCCCGATCCCATAAAATATCCTAACAAATCAGGCCCTCGGCCTCACTCAGTCATAACCCTCTCAAGCCACTCGGGCTCTCAATAAAAATAGGGTATTCAGCCTAAAACAACATTTATATGCATCAAAACAGAGTAATAAAGACTGAGTTATGCAGTAGATAAGTAAAACCATGACTAAGTATAGATTTTCAATCAAAAACAGTGAGAGGATAGTAAGAAAAAGGCCTCTAAGGACTCAAACAGCACTGGCACAAGGCCCAAACATAGCATTCAGCCCAATTTATAGAAACTCTTTCTAAACATAAAAGTATCATATACTTGCAACAAAATACGCAACTTTACGGTTGTTGCGGAATGGACCAAGTCACAACTCCTAAGGGTGCACGCCCACACACCTGTCACCTAGAATGTATGTCACCTCAAAATAGTAAAATAATACAAATCTAAGGTTTCATACCCTCAGGACAAGATTTACAATCGTTACTTACCTTAAAACCAGTCAAATCTCTACCCCGCGATGCTTTTTCCTCTCGACTCGGCCCCCAAATGCTCCGAATCTATTCACAATTAGTAAAACACCATCAATCTACGCTAATGGGATGAATTCCACAAGAAAACTATCAAATTAGACCAAAAACTCGAAATCGGCTCAAACCCGGCCCCCGGGCCAACATCTCAAAACCCGACAAGACTTACAAAACTAGAAAGCTCATTCACTCACGAATCCATACATACAAAATTCACCAAAATTCGACACCATTTGACCCCTCAAATCCCTAAATCAAACTCTCCAAATCCCAAGCCCTAACCCCTCATTGTCACCCCTTATATCCATTAATTACATTATTAAAAAACGGGAAAATACCATATATACGAGTATTAGAGCTCAAGCAACTTACCTCAATGAAAATCCCCTTGAATCTCTCTTCAAATCACTCTTAAAAGCTTCAAAACTGACTGAAAATGGTGAAGAATGGACCAAAATTCGCGAAGGTGCTATTTATACTTTCTGCTCAGGTTTTTCGCACATGCGTCCTCATTTATGCGCCTGCGAGACTGCGCCTGCGGTCAAAAACCTCGCAGCTGCGAAATTCACTTAAACCCTCACCCTCCGCACCTGTGCCCAGGTCTCGCACCTGCGGGCTCGCAGGTGCGGAAAAATCCTTTGCACCTGCGCTCCAGCCTTAGCCTCCCATTTTCCGCATATGTGCTCCACTACTCCGCACCTGCGGCTCCTCTTCCGCAGGTGCGGAAACACTAGCAGAATTCACACCAGCAATGTTCAGCAGCTCTCAAACACCAAAAGTCGATCTGTTATCCATCTGAAACACATTCGAGACCCTCGGGACCTCAACCAATAATACCAACAAGCCACATATCAACATACGAACTTAGTCTAGCCTTCGGAACACTCAAAACAACATCAAAACACTAAATTAACCTTGGATTCAAGCCTAAGAACTTCTAAACTTCCAAATTCCGCAAACGATGCCGAAAATTACTAATCCGCGTCCAAATAACCTCAAATTTTGTACACGCGTCACAATTGACACTACAAACTACTCTAACTTCTGGTATTCCATTCCGACCCCGATATCAAATTTTCCACTTCCGATCGAGAATTGCCAAATTTCTAATTTTGCCAATTCAAGCCTAATTCTACCACGGACCTCCAAATTATATTTCGGGCACGCTCCTAAGTCCAAAATCACTTAACAGAGCTAACTGAACCATAAAAATCCAAATCTGAGATCGTTTACTCATAAGCCAACATCTGGTTGACTTTTCCAACTTAAGCTTCTAAATAGGAGACTAAGTATCTCATTCCACTCCGAAACCACTCAGGACCCGAACCAACCAACCTGATACAACACAATACAGCTAAATAACACATAAAAAGCATAAATAGGAGAAACGGGGATATAAATCTCGAAATGACTGGCCGAGTTGTTACAAAAAGAAAGGTGAACCGATTCTAATCCGATATTACCATCCTTAATCCAAAAGCCTTCATTACATGCCGAAAAATCCCTACGTGATGTCCAGCCGAGAAATATTACATTAGTGGTGATCTACATGAGGGGCAAGGATATTGTACTTAGAGCCAGGCTTGTGACATTCTTTTGAGAGTGATGAGCGAGTCCTCCTCGAGTCATTATTTTGAATTCTTCATTTGTGAGAAAGATGAGCCTCCGAAGAATATAGGAGGAGGAGTTTGGGATCCACAATGACTTGCATGAAAGTGAGAGTTTCCTTGATGATCAAAGTCAACCCTTGATACTCAAGTGTCACATTAGAGCCATTTGTGCTTCAATTTTCAAATCATAGGCTTGTTAATGATTCACGAGCGTGTGGGTAATTTTTGGTCCCAATTGATTTGTATTTTGACTTAACTTATGACAACTGAAATATGCTTTTTCTAATGGAGGGGGAATTGCCTTAATTTCTTGAGGACAAGCAAAAGATTAAGTTTGGGGGAGTTGATAAGTAGGGATTTTGACTGCTTATTTGCCCTCTTTTATTTGAGTTTTAGGTCGAAAATGCTTAAAGATATCCCCGAGAACTAATGAAATGAGCTTGCTTGCAGGAATATTGGGAAACAAGCCAAAAGTGAAAATCAACTCAAAAAGGAGTCAAAATTGGATAAGGACAAAAACAGGGCAAAAATGCTTAGAGTGCGGACTGCACAATATTATGTGCAGCCGCAAATAATGAAGGAACCCTATCAAATTCAGCTTTAGCATATGCGGACCGCATAATTCTAGTACAGCCGCAGAAGAGAGGTTCAAAGACTTGGAAGTTTTGAGCAATTAAAGTTGTGCGGCCACAAAAGTCAGTGTGCGACCACATTCACTATTATGTGGACCGCAGAGGAGTAGATTTAGAGAACCTCGAGTAGAAGATGTGCAGACCGCATGGATATTGTGGGACCGAAAAAGCAAGTTGTGGTCACACTCAAAAATGTGCAGTCCGCAGAGTCAAGTCCAGATCCCAGTTCAAGCCAAGTGTGCGGACGCACTCAAAAATGTGCGGCCCACACAACTTGATGAAGTGCGGCCGCATCCCAACTTTGTATGACTTCAGAAGGCCAAATTGATCAGTCAAGCTCAGAGTGCGGGCCGCACTCAAAATTATGAGGCTGCACAACCTCCACAAGGGCATTTTTGTCAGATATTTTTAGCTTAGTATAAGTAGGACTTTTTGTCACTTTTAGGGTAAGTTTTATTTTGTAAGAGCACCTGAGTCGTTTTTCTTTACTACTTTAAGTAATTTTGTACTAGATTTGTCTTCAAACATTAGATTTTCACCCCATAATTAATTATTATAGATTCTATCTTTATTTCTTCTTTAATATTTGCACTTCTCATGAGTACTAAATTTTTAGCTAAGGTTGTGACCCAACCCTAGTGTGGATATTTGATGGGTGTTTGATTTAGGGTTTGTTTGTGGTTGGGTTAGTGATATTTATCTTAGTTCTTTCTTGAACTCAAGAATTAATGGTTGCAAACATTGGTTCATGCCTTATTGACTTAGTCTGTACTTGAGAAAGAGAGACTAAGTCTAGGAAAACTTGGGTAACAATAAATTGGGGTGAACTCAAGAAATTGAAAGCCCCAATTAAAGGGATGAATCTAGAGATAGTAAGACCCGACTTGAGCTATTATCACTTTTATTGTGCAATACCCATTTGGACTTGAGAAAGCTAAATTGGGAAAAATCGCTCAAACTACCGAGAGGTATAGAGTGAGTACCCGGGTGTGATTGTTATATAACGATCCCGACCAATCAAACTTGCCCTAGAGTTTACAACCCATTAGGTAGCCACCTAGGCTGAAGTCACGATCCTAGATCCTTTTATCATTTGAAAAATAACTCAAAACCAAAAATATTGTCCCTTAGTTTTATACTTGCAAACTATAGGAAAAAGTATAAGTAGAACAACAATCAATATTGTGGAAGTGTAATTTGGGTCAAAACACACATTCACGCTAAATATATACCTAATCCCTATTCTAACTTCCTATGGATTCAATCCTAACCTTCGTTGGGTTTATTATTGCATCGACTGCCTCACTACCTAATTGTGGTGTGGGTTTGGCCGAGATCAATTATTGGGAGAGACTAAGTCTAGGAAAACTTGGCTAACAAAAAATTGGGGTGAACTCAAGAAATTGATAGCCCCAATTAAAGGGTTGAATCTAGAGATAGTAAGACCCGACTTGAGCTATTATCACTTGTATTGTGCAATACCCACTTGGACTTAAGAAAGCCAAATTGGGACTCAAACTACCGAGAGGTGTAGAGTGAGCACCCGGGTGTGATTGCTATATTACGATCCCGACCAATCAAACTTTCCCTAGAGTTTACAACCCATTAGGTATCCACCTAGGTGGAAGTCACGGCCCTAGATCCTTTTATCATTTGAAAATAACTCAAAACTAAAAATATTATCCCTTATTTTTACACTTGCAAAATATAGATTAAAGTATAAGTATAACAACAATCAATATTGTGGAAGTATAATTTGGGTCAAAACATACATTCACGCTAAATATATACCTAATCCCTATTCTAACTCCCTGTGAATTCGATCCCGACCTTCGTTGGGTTTATTATTGCATCGACCGCCTCACTACCTAATTGTGGTGTGGGTTTGGCCGAGATCAATCCCAAGACTATTTGACCAAAAATGATATTTCTCAACAAGAGCTCGTAGTTGTTTCTAGAGTCATTGATATCAACGACAGATTCGAGACTAGCATATCCGGCTTACTTTTCTTGGGCTGCATAGTTTTCCTGGATTTGATCAATCGTTAAATCAATATTTTTGCTATGAGTACCCCTAGCTAATTCAAGCCCGGTAGCATATGCTTCATACATATCTTTATTGTTAGTAATAAAATAACTTTTGTGAATTATCTAACTACTTTCCCTGATAGGCATTAAGAAATGTCCATAACTCGGGACTTTTAATACTTGTGGACCTAAATGTGTAGAAGGTCCAAATCTCGAGAATTATCCCAAAAATAACTTGTACTTTCTTTTCAACTTCGGGAAATATGTTCAAGCTAAGATTAATCATGAAAATCTACTAAACTTGTGATTTTATAATCGTACGTGGCTGATAAATAATATCATATTCCCTAAGTTTGACTATTCAATTAGCTAGCCTTCCTGACAGTTCATGTTTATGCAAAATTTTGCGTAATGAAAATATAGTGACTAAGGAAATCGAATGACATTGAAAATAAAGCCTTAGATTTAGGGCAGCAGCAATTAATTCAAACTTTTCAGAATGTAGATATGTAGTTTTTGTGTCTAAGAGCATTTTATAATAGATAAGAGAATGTGTACCTTTATCTTCTTGAATTAAGATCGCATTTAACGAGACATCCGAGACAATTCGGTATACCAGAAATCATGCATCTTTCCCCTCAAAATTTTGATAGTAATGATGGGTTGATGTTGGCTAGCGAGTCCAAATGATTCGACTTTGCGGACTAAACCGACCTTTCGAAGTTTTGTAACTTTAACTTTTATTATTTGACTGCAGTTTCTTCTTTTGCTTGACGGTATTATACCGGCGGGTTAATATTGAGCATATAAACCATTATATCTGGTGGTATACCCATTATGTTAGCATGGTGGAAAGCAAAGAAATTTGCATTAGCACGTCAAATTTTAATCAACTTACTTTTAAATTCGATATCGAGTCTCGACCAACGTAAACCTTCCTATTTGAGAAGTCAGTGATAGTTTCTAGTGTTCAGCATTTGACCTCGTGGCTTTTGATTCTTTCGGTTCAATGATTGTTTCCAGAAATATTTGTCTAATTGTCTGTGGTTATTAATGAACCTTCTTTCTCGTAGTCTTTAATTATTCATCCCGCACCTATCTTTTCTTTTCTAGTTGTCAGGTGTACTATCCTTGTAAGTAATCCCGTGGTGTTTTACCCATGCTTTTCCTAACCTTCATTTTCTTCCTGTGGAATTTTTCAATTTAGCAAGGTAATTCCTTACTTGTTCGGGAAGGTCCGGATCTTTTTCAGCCCATGAAGAAAATCTCGTATCTCTTTGCTCGGACCTCTTTTTTTTTTTTTGGATTTCTGCGTATAGATTCGGATCACTCAAGAACCACCTCTGTTCGATTTTGAATTTCTATTTTTGACTTTTTATTGAACCTCCCTGCCTTCCTCTATTTGAAGCCCGGTGCTATAACGATTATACATATCATTCTCGTGGGATAGTGGGAAATTCCCAGAGGTGTTCTATCTGCTCATTTTGTTCCTTGATCTGTTTCTGTAAAGTTAGAACTAAATCTTGCAAATTAAAATTACCTTTGAACCTTATGTTTCGGTAGTGTTTGGTGTAGATTCAATTTAATTAGTTTCGGTACTAATAGTTGTGGTACCAATATACCTGTGTACATTCTCCATTTTTATCTTCTTACTTACTTATCATTATTACGGCTATTATTTACTTTTCATTTTTTATGGTAAAGCCATCTCCATCTTGGTTGTCCTCAACTGTATTGATTGACAAATTTTGGTCATGACGAAGGTTTAAACTGAAAACAAGCGAATATTGACAAAAATTATTAGTATCTTTGGATGAATAGCAAATTTTCTTGAGTTCCCAGTAACAGAACCAAACTGTTTAACCCAGAAAAATAGTTTTCAAGGTCCAAGAAATAATTTTATATGACGGGCCACAAGCAACCGATTCAATTCGAAAGATATAAATTTTTGTTAATACAACGTGATAGAGAAGTGGAAAATAAATTCAATGACAGATAATATAATAAAAATAAAACAGAGAAGAAATAATTCTTATTGAATAATTCTTGATAGGATTTTGAGCCGAACAGAGCTTGAATGGCCGAACTATTGCTAACTTGGGAGCAAGATGTTATGAACTACAATGTATAGAATTGTAGAGAATAAAATTAGATTCCTTTGATGGGGATAAAAGTATGTCTATTTATAGGGTTAAATCTAAGTAACTATTCTCCTTGAATTATGGGTCCATTATGAGCATTTACTCAATCCATCTGTTACTTTTGGAAGACTTGTAACAGTTGTGTAAATGCTGAAATTTCGTAATTGATGAGTTAATTTCATAATTGATGAGTTAATTCCATAACTGATGAGTCAATCTCGTGCATGTTGATTGAATCTCGTACCTGGTGAGTCAATCTCGTACCTATTGAGTCAATCTCGTGTTTGTTGAGTCAATCTCGTGTTTAGAAGAATGATTAAATTGTTGAAGAAAATAGAGTCCTGAAAAAGTTGGGTATTTGGGGAGGAGGGAGGGAGGAGGGAGGGGGGAGGGGGGAGGGGAGGGAGCGAGGAAACATGGGGACTTGGGGCAAGGGGATGAGGAAAGTACCATAAAAAAATATTTTATACTTTTTAACAAAACACTAGAAAATATTTTCCGGAAAAAGTGTTCCACTCACCAACTAAACAAGGGAGAATAACTGATAAAATCACTCATTTTCTAGGAAAATATTTTCCATTTTCCGTCATATCATCAAACACACCCTATGTCTAAAGTTTAGTCCGGAAGTTTAACCAAGTTCAACTCGTTTTTCAAATTTCAGGCTTGTATATCTCTATTCTGTAGAATAATTAAAGCCAACAATTTGAAGGTGATATTTGTTGGTTAGGATAAAAACGATACTCCCTTTGTCTCGATTTTTTTGAACCTTTTCGGAGTACAAGGGTCGAATTGATTAATTTTTGGTGTGTATTCGGATATAGAGTCTTTAAGTATTTTGAAATAAAATCTACATATTTAAAAATTACATTAAAAAATATTATAAGTCTAAATAGTTAACAATTTATAATATTTCACAACTATTTGCAAAAGTATGGATAAAGAAAATCTTATTTGACTCCTCAAATAGTAAAAGGTTCATTATTTTTTAAATGAAGAGAGTATTACTTTTATCGTTAAAGGTTATATGATGGAGCTCTGTCAATTTGTAAATTACTGGTTAAAGAAAATGAGTTCTTGGAATAAAGTATTGACTAAGCTTGAAATAATTTTTAACCCTGGTTGAAACTTAATTTAAAAGAAAAATTGGCTAACAACACACAATAAGATTTGGAAATTTTTTAGCCTTACATTAGGTTTGGCAAAGATAGACCAAATAATTGACATTATACAGCCAAATCCTAAAAAAAACTACTCTCTGATATATTCTCTCTCAAAAAAGCTACTCGCTTATTTTGGCTTCTTCCCCCTTTCTCTCCTTATATTTCTTATTCTATCTCTTCTCTTTCGTTCTCATAATTTATCAAACACTCTTGTAAATTATACAAAATAATCAGAGGGATGAAAAGATAAGGTTGATCTCACATTAGAGAAAATCAGAAGCAAAAACTAAGAGAGAAAAAATATAATTCAACTTTGTTTTCTTCTCTCTTCTTTTTTTTTTTTTTTTTGGTTGGATTGAATGAGTGAGTGTAATTGAAATTGGTTGAAAATACCTAAACAAGACTATATACAAAGTTTGAGCAAGATTAAAAGTGATTTAGACTGGTTTCGGGTAAAAAAATCAGACCAAAATTCAACTGCGACATGTGTATATCACATTGTATATCATGTACATCAGTGTATATCATATTATATATCGTGTATATCAGTGTATATCACAAACAGGTTTTTATAATTGTATATCGTGTATACAATATTATTTTTTATGGACACCCATGAATATCATATATATAACACAAAATTTCATGGATATACACAAATATCCATGATATACATGAGATATCACTGATGTACATAGAGATATACATGAGATATAATAGGGGATACACATGTGGAGCCGTCTTGAACTTGAGTTTTCAATCTGAAATGTGTTATACAAAGAAGGAAAATAAAATTTTAATATATTTTGTCGATATACACATTATTAATATGTTATACACGATGAAATACAAATAATATAATTATAAATGTGTTATATATATTTGGATATACAAATAAAAAACTATAAAAATAATTAAAAATTATTTGAAAGTTTTTTCGGATACTACTGAAGGAATGGAACCTAATTTTTAGGATGATGGTTGCTATGAGAGAAGGAGAGGATTTTAAATATTTTTTGCTATTTTTAAGGAAAATAATTTTGATAGTGCTTATTTTTAGGATGGTGGTTGAACCATTAGAAGAGATATTAACTTTAGGCTACTATATGTCAAATCCTAAAATATTGGTTTTTTTATGTCAATTGTTGGACCTAGTTGTCATGCCATGCCAAATTTCCAAAAGCAGCCCAAAGAATGGCCATCCTTGCACTTCGCCCCCAAAAAGATCAAGTAGAAATGACACTAGGTAGCCAATTTAAAGTGCTACTATTTAGGAATTAGCCAATGTGTCCTGAATTCTAATTTTTCATATCATTTTCTTGTTACACTACTGTTCTGAATTATCTTGCAATTAAGATTTTTAATTTTAATTTTTAGGACAAATAAATATTGGCTAATCGCGTAATAGCAGTCCTAGTGGCTGTTTGTGCACTTTCCCTAAAAGTCAACCCAATCGGCCCAAATTTTACTTCATCAACCAAACTAGATTAGAATAATTCCCAAACGGAGATTGTTATGAGTTCAAAACTCGGATTTATGGGGCTTGCCTCCCGTTATTCAGAAAACTAGTTTTTAGAGCACGCGCATTACGCGTGTATTCTATCTAAGTGAGATTTTCTTTTTAATATTATATAAAAATTATATTAAAAAAGTTTAAGTTTTTGAAATTGGTTAATATCTATCTTATATAGCTAACTCAATAAATGGAAGAAACTATGTCCTATAGAAGTACTTAATCATCATGTAATATATTCAACTTCACGAGCTATGATGCCTCCCCTTAAGTTTCAGCAAAAATAAATAGTTTGAAAATTTTAGAATTTCTCTGAAATATTTTCAGAAAATTATTTTCAAGTTTATTCGAGAAGACACATACATTTAACCTTATATTTTTTTTACTATTTTTTTTCACATATAAACGGAAAGTGCTTAATATTACTTATATTTTGCACTAATTTGTACAATTAAAGTTGGATCTCTTAAGTTTTTGGGGTAAGTGCACAGATCGTCATTCTTAGGGATGCTATTTAATTAGAGATTAGCTAGTGTTTATTTTTTCCTGAAATTTTAAACTAAAAATCTTAACTTCATGACAATTCAGAACATCTTTATCCCAAAAGTTTAAATTGAAAAACTAAAATTCAGGACGAACTGACTAATTTTTAAATAATAGCCCATTAAAGTGGCTACCTAGGGCCATTTTTACGAAATTTTTAAGTTTAAGAAGAAAAAAAAAGCAAACTAAAAGTGGAAATTATGTTTTAAATGGATTTAATTTTAGAACTCCAGTTTCAATAAGAAGTCTACCAACAAACAATTACTTTTTTCGTTTTTAAGTCTAAATCTCATTAAATCCTAATAGTTGCATGTTGGCTTAGGTGTAAATTTCATTGAATTCTACTTTTTTAAGTCTAAATCTCATTAAATCCTAATAGTTGCATGTTGGCTTAGGTGTAAATTTCATTGAATTCTACTTTTTTAAGTCTAAATCTCATTAATGTATTTTAGTTTCATTCATGGCAATAGTAAGTAAAATTTTACTCAATGTAGGATTTAACTTACACAAAGTTAAATGATATTATTTTCTTTTAAAAATGAATTGGTAAACGATTTATATAGGGTGGACATTCTGTCCAAAAAAATTGGTAAATATGTAGGAAAAGAAGCAGCCAAAAAAATTTTACTCTATGATTTGTACTATTTCTTATGTGGTTACAAGCAATACCTGATATTCAATGAGTAGAAAAAAATGGTACAACTGGCTTGCAGTGGCACGTCAAATATGTGCATTAGAATTTTTTGCACAAAGTATTGTGTTAGTTGTACAAAATATAATACTTGCATAATCCCTTGGTGAAACTACATACATCTATACTATTTAATTTAGCTATAAATCACGCATTTAATGATATAACAAATTTATCTAACAAAATACTGGACTAAGCCCGGCCATTTTAAAGTAATAATAATATAACATGTTCGGTGCAATTTCACAGTTAAAGAGGGTGGGATATACGCAGATCTTACTCATGCGTAAAAAGGCGATATCAGACAGTCCCTCAAACATTTGTGGATAAGCCTCAACGTAAGTCAACTATTACTGTGTATAACTTTAGTTCCAGCCACAATTTTGGTGGATAAGCCCCAAATATAAGTCAATTATTACTGTGTATAACATCTTTTTCCAGCCACAAGTTTGCCAATGTCCCCAAAGCAGTTGGACCACTTAGAAACAGCATAAATATCATATCCAGGCAGATTGCTACAACATCTATTTTGCCATAAATGCTCTAGTCGTAAATGCTTACCTGGTTTGGTGAAATGGGAAACTCCGCCCATATGATAAAGTATTGTCTTCCTAAGAGCAGATAAAGAGTAAGAATTTACGGAAGACTTGGGAGAGGGGATTCTAGATTTAAAGTTTATGGATTCTAAACTCACGATCAGACTCATAATTCATTTTATTTATTGAGTTTACGAATAAATATTTAAATATATTTTTTAGAAAAAATATATAAAGTCTAAGCAAAAGCTCTTATGTTTATCCGAATACTGTAGCTCCAACCCCTAGATGACTAGCTAATTTCACTTTTATACTCTCCCACTAACAATCAACTTATTGGGATGTGTTAACCTGAGAAGGATTCATATGGTCAATCCTAATTAATTTGACATTGTGACCTAGTTGATTCGTTGACAACATAAAAAGGAAAGATAAAAGAAAATTATTACCACTAGTTATTTATGAAATTCCTTTTTATTTTTCCTTTCCATGATGATGAGCTTGTGAACAATAGAGAAGGAAGTCATTGACGAGGTTTTTACATTGGATGGAATTAGAAACTTGCACTTAATAAGCGGTATAAGGTGTCCCTCATGACTGAACAATACCACGTACCCATTTCTGCTTTTAGTCCAGCTTGATAAAATGTGATAGCCATTAGCCTGTTACTTTCAATCAGTGTTTTAAAAGGCGCTTCTCGACAAGTCAGGGGACGACCAGCGAGGTAAGGTGTGCTAAAAACACAAAGATTATACTGACGAGGCACATGTAGCACATGTATCGCAGGGCGTAAATGTTATCGAGGCAAGCACATGAAAGAATTTACAGACATCATTGTAGTGAAAACGCCTCCGTGTGACTTATAGATCACGGGTTCGAAGCGTGGATGATGTTTTATATTTCAATACCACACAAGTGGTGATTTGTGTGGTGTCCAATTTTCACGTGCGCTGATTATAGAAGGACATGGTTCTTCTATGTGTTCCTTATACTACTGTTACAGAAATAGTAAATGCGGAAAGTAAAGGACACAAGTATTTTTATGTGAGAAAACACCCAGCTCAAAAAGTGAAAAACCACGACCTACTACTCAGTAGGATTTTCCTCAACATTTCACTAAATCAATGAGCCAAAACAACATTTACAAAACTCTTTTTAAACCTAAGGATTACCTCTAATCCCGTTGTGATAACCAACCTTTAACTGTTGCGACAATTTCAAGTTAACTCTAACTTGAATACTCAGAGTACCTAATACAATTGCTTCTAGATAAAGCTGAGAGGTACAATTTGAAAAGCCCTACTACAATTGAACTAAAATAAAAGACACACACTTGGAATTGGTTCTTCTATCTGGTTAATGTAATTTCAGGTTCACACACTTGAATCACACAAGAATTGTTTGCAAAATGCCTTGCTATTTTACTCTCAACTCAAGTTTAACTTCATCTTTTGTGCATACCTGTACAATGAGAACATCCAGCATTTTAAGGAGTTAATAGAAAAGGAATAACTAGAGTTCTAATGTTATGCTCTTCCATGGTGGAAGAGTTCTAGTTATCTTCAACCTCTAACGCCTCCCTTTTCTAGGAGAGAGTTATCTCTAGTAAGGAGTCCTTCTCCTTATTACTTATGCCACATTTTTCATTCAGGAGATATCAGATATAACCATTTAAGCTTATCTCATTAACGTGCATGCTTGATCACGCTCAACTATATCTTATAGAAAGACTAAACGCGCTGCAAATATAATCCGGGGTATTACGCCCAAAGTCGATCCCACGAGGAATTTACGTATCAATCAAGCCGTCAGAATAAGAAACTTTTACTTAATCAATTTTCTCAAGACTTTTGAATATCAATTGATAATGTTTTACTATTTCTACTGACAAAATTAATAAACTAATGATCAACTAACAATATGGTGTAAACAATTATAATACAGGTCTAAGGTTATGGTTTCTCCCGTCGGTGAACTTCCTTCTCGGATACTTCTTATAGTTTGATTAGTTGTATTTATCAATCATGAACACTCTATCTACCATAAATCTCTCGCAAGTAATTATGATAATTTACTAAATGCACTCTCTCAAGTTACGCTAGCTAGATTGCATTACAGTTCACTTTAGATTGCACCCGAAGTATCGTTATTTCTAATCCAACTTCTAAACCCTNCATCTCCGTTCAAAGTTGTGTTTTTGGGTCTATTTATATATTTGGGACAAACCCTAAACGTGTAGGATACTTCTAGTCAAACCGGGAAACACTTAAAATCTTCAAAACTCGGACTGGGCCGGACCAGGGACCAGGCGTTACAGGCCAAACGCCTGGCCAGGCCTGGCTTTATGGCCCAAACGCCTGGTCCTACCAGGCTTTACAGCCCAAACACCCGGCTAAAGCCTGGTATGACCAGGCTTTACAGCTCAAATGCCCAGCTATAGCCGGGTTCACTCCTTTTTGACTCTTGAGCGTATTTTTGATGTTTATGCATTCATTTATCTCGGCTTCCATCTCCAATTCGCCTACACATGAAATAGACTCCATTATGCACATACAAAGTATATTTTTATCATTAACGCACATAAAATGTAAGGCACATAATGCGTTAAACCATGAATTCTAGCCACACATCAACACCCCACACTTAAACATTTGCTCATCCTCAAGCAATTAAAATACACTCATGAACACAACTTATTAAGCAAATACCTTAACGCGTTATACCTAGAATTTTTAAAACAGTTTAAGCACAGAGGTGTGACATCCTAGCCTCAATAATCGACTCACAAATACCATGCTTTAGTCACAATTCACTAACTACTCTAACATAGAGGTCAACAACATTACCTTTCCTTCATGAATCATGTGCCCTCACCAAATCAAAGAGCTAGTTCCACACACAATGAAATTAAAGAACACCTAGGAACTCAAGATACAAAGAATTCACTCACGCTCAGAAATAATATTCATATGCCACAAAAGATGCACCATAGGCTTGCCCGTAGTGTACTACTCTACTAATCGAGTGCATTCAGTCTAGAATCAAGTAGGACTTTATTTGGTTGTAATGTAGGCTGCGGGATGGGTAGGATACATTTAGGTATAAGACTGACTACACCTCCCTAAGCACTTTAATACATATACTTTAGCGCTCAACCTCAAACTTATATTAAGCCAAACTCCACCTTCACATCAATGTTATAACCCCATACTTCTTTAAGCACCATTACATCAAGAGTCACCACATATATATATTTTTTTTCACAACAATACAACTATTTATTTTATTTTTTTTCTTCTTTTTCTCTCTTTTTTTTTCTCAAGTGACTCTTACTTTTTCAAAACAATGCACCTTTCTCCTTATTTCAATTATTCCCCTCAAAAACCAACATGCCACCTCACACTTTAATTTTTCCATATTTCATCACATTTCCAGTGCTTACGAGAGGTGACAAGGTTCAAATATATGATCGATTCAAACAAAGAGGTATGTCTTGTAATGTGGTTGCCAAAGAAACAAGATTATAGGCTCAACGGGGTTAACTATGATACATAACAATTATGCGGGTAAAATATACATAGCTGGCTCAACAAAGAAACGCCTATATCACTTCCAAGACTGAGCAAAACTACTATTCGCTTTGCACACACACAGGGAAAGTTCTAGACATCAAATGCAATGCACAGAATAACATACAAACCTCACACATACATGGCACATAAGTCACTCAGGATTGGATCTATCATGACACTCCAGTCAAAGCAGTTAAGAAAATTTAAGAATCCACGATTTAAGGTATTTATCCTTGAGTCAAAAAATTGAGCCTAAGCGTCACAACCAACGTACTGACTATTCTTAAGGCATCACAAAGTTCCGAGATATTGCTGCAATTAATTTCTCAACCATGTGGTTACTACTCCTAAAAATTAAAAACTACCTACACCCGGTTCAATTAAAAACCCTTGGAAAAGAACCGGGTCCAAAGAAAAACCAAGGGGTATTACTGCACTACCTAAAACAAAAAATCTTTTTGGTATTTTCTTTAGACTTACTTCCCTCAAGAAAACTGTCTAGGAGATCCATCGTCGGGAAGAGTCCACATATTTCTAAGAATTTTTTTTTTCTGTTTTGTTCTACCTAAAATAAAAAGACTATAGAAAAAGCTACAAAACTTAAAAGAAAGAAAAAATAAACTTACTAACAAGAAAATCTAAAACTACTAACAAGGAAGCACCTAAACACAACAAACCACAACAAATATGTACTATACCCCACATTTAAATCATGCAATGTCCTCAATACATCACATATAGACAAAACAAGAAATAAAAGTAAGGTGCAAGAAACTCCCTGCTCAAGTAGCGTCGACATCCTTTCCATTAGTTTTTCTTTCCATGCTCCTACGAACAAATACTTGAATCACTATATGCCACCACTTTGAACTTATGAATTGGACCCCAAGTTTTGATTCTGCTCTATGATCATGCTCCTGGGGTGGTGGAACGACTCTGCCTGGCCCAATGAAACAATGTAGTAATCTGCGCTTCTTGGCCTTTCGATGAGATGTGTATTCCCGACTTTCTGGCAAGAAGAATTCCAGAATGTAGGAATCTTATTCCTTATTCATTGACTCCTTAGGTGGTTCGGATGACTCTATTTTGATATCATCATACAAACACAATGTGAAAAAATGGTGGGAGTGTGTACCAACATCCTCAACACTAATGACACTAGATTCAACAAAATATGTATCATCAATGTCCTTGATTAACTCTAGTTTCTTTTCTACCACATCGACATCCTCAAAATCCAGTCTGGCCTTCTCCACTAGCACTTCTTGTATGTCATCATCCATGGGTTCTTTGTGCCTACTAAACAGATAAAGTGGCAGTGGTTCAGTTCCAACCTGGGTGGTTCTTCAACAGATGGCTTGGCTGGTGGACTCTCTCTTTTCTCTAAGTATAATGACTCAAACTCGAGAGCCTTCGGCCAGACCCCTTTTTCTTCAAGTGCTAACACCCAATCTGCCAGTTCTTCACCGTTCATATCATCTAGATTCATCAAACATTCAGTCAAAGGGTCCTCAACAGTCAGGGATGCATCATCTTCTTCCTACATCACGTTCACGGCATCAATAAGAGAGCAGTTGGCGAACTCACTGGGTCGCCTCATAGACTTCTGCACGTTGAAAGTGATTTCTTCATCATTGAGCCTCATTTTAAGTTCACCAGTCTCACAGTCAATAAGGGCTCTGCCTATGGCCAAGAGTGACCTTCCCAAGATTATGAGAATTTCCTTATCCACTTTACAATCTAGTATCACAAAATCAGCAGGGAATACAAACTTCCCCACTTGCACCAATACATCGTCCAGAATGCCTGACGGCCTCTTTACCGTCTTGTCAGCTAGCTGCAATAACATTGAATTTGGTCTGGCTCTACCAATCCCCAGTCTTTTATATATGGCCAGCGGCATCAGATTAATGCTGGCCCCCAAGTCACATAGAACTTTGGCAAAATCTAAGTTGCCAATGGTACAAGGAATTGTAAAACTCCCTGGATCAGACAACTTTTCAGCAATAGGACGCATCACCACCGCACTACAAGTCTGAGTAAGGGTGACGGTATCTAGATCTTGGAAGTCAAATTTTCTGTACATCAAGTCCTTCATCATTTTAGCATAACCAGACATTTGCTTCAGCGCATCAATCAATGGGATATTTACCTGTATCTGCTTTAGCATGTCCAAGAACTTTTTGTACTGTTCATCCTTTTGGTATTTGGCCAGCCTCTGAGGGAATGGAGCTGGTGGTCTCTTTTTCCCAGTGATTTGGGACTTTTCTTTCTCAGCCACCACCTCAACTACCGGCTCCTAGGTTATCTCCACTTCTTTTTCAGCCTCACTCTGTGCACTGTGTTCTCCTTCAGTAGGTTGCACTGTTACCTTGGTCAAGTTTGTTGGATCATCAAGTTCAATCGGCATGGGTACCAGTGTCTCGGTCTACCTGCTTTCACGAGCTCTCTCCAGTTCCAAGTGTAAGTCCCTTCCACTGCGGAGAGTCACTGCCATCAGCTGTTTTGGGCCCTGGTCCGTAGGATTTACCTGAGTATTTGCAGGTAAAGTCCCACGAGGACGATTGTTCACTGCCATAGATATCTGGCCCAACTGTACTTCAATATTTTTAATAGTTGCATTATGTACATCTACTCTCTCACTGATTTTGGCATTTGACCCAATAACCTGATGCATCATAGCTTCTAACCTAGAAAACCCATCTTCTTGCCTTCCACCCTGTTGATGCTGAGGAGGGTAGTATGCTTGTTGTTGATTCTGATGGTTATAACCTTGTGGATTCTGATATGGTCTTGCATTACCTTGTGGTCTCATGACACCCATATTTCCAATGTTCTCTTGTTGGTGAGGTGGTCTATACGGTTGAACTTGCTGACCCCAGTTCTGCTCCCCTTGTCTCTGGCTTCCATAATTTGACACATAATTCATGTTTTCTGGATAAGGAGGGTGATCACATTCTGCATTCCACTGATTACCAAATGGTTGACTAATGCAAGATGTTCATTAGCCCACATTAGTTGTATCAACGATGTGTACTTGCTGCTTTTGCCCTGATTCTTCCACCTTCTTAGTTAGTATGCTCATCTGTGTTATCAAGGTGGCCACGTTCTCTGCAATAGTATTGGATAGATCGAATGGCACTGAGTGAAATACAGGAGTAATGGGTGCATTCCTGGTTATCCATCCTGAATTCTGTGCCATTTTATCAAGTAAGATATAACTTTCTCTCCACATTTTACTCAAGAATGCTCCACCAGCTGAAGCATCAACATTTTCCTTAACAGTATCATCCAGACCCATATAAAAACGCTTCCCCAACATCTGCTCTGGAATACCATGGTGCGGACAGATAACCAGCATTCCCTTAAATCGTTCCCATGTCTCCTGCAATGTTTCAACTGGTTTCTGTCTGAAGCTCAAGATTTCATCAATTTGTTGAGCAGTCTTGTTGGGTGGATGAAACTTGTTCACGAATTGCTTAACTAAATCCTCCCATATGGTAATGGAATTGATGGGGAGTGAGTTTAGCCAAGTCTGGGCAGCTCCAGTCACTGAGAATGGAAACAACAACAGTTTTATTACCTCGTGAGTGACATTTGGCTACCTATGTGTTTTGCAAATTGACAGGAAGTTCTTCAGATGCTGTTGGGGGTCTTCGATGTATGACCCTGAAAATAGTCCCTTGTTCTGCAACAAATGCAGCATATTATTTGTAATCTGGAAATATTCCTCCTGTATTTGAGGGACTAGTATTGCAGTGGCCAAATTCTCTGCTGTGGGTTGTGCCCAGTCATATAAAGGAGCCTCTTTCCCTATCTGCGTAACTGGGTCTACCACATCATCCCTATTTTTGTTCCTATTGTTTGGATCTTCCATGTCGAGTTCAAGTTGTTCAATAGATGGTTGTTGTTTGCTTTTCCGGTTGGCCCGGTTTAGGGCCTTAAAACTTTCTCGGGGTCTGATAAGGCTTCAAATACTTCACCAGTTCTTGATGAGTTTCTAGGCATGCACCTGTACAACCAAGTTAGCAAACGTTAAACTTTCAATGTATAAATGAAAACTGAAGAAAATTGACTATATTTCAGAATTTTATATTTATTCCAACTCCAATTAATAACACCGTTAATTCCCCGGCAACGGCGCCAAAATTTGATCACGCTCAACTATGTCTTATAGAAAGACTAAACGGGCGCTACAAATATAATCCGGGGTACTACGCCCAGAGTCGATCACACAGGGAATTTATGTATCAATCAAGCCGTCAAAATACGAAACTTTTACTTAATCAATTTTCTCAAGACTTTTGAATATCAATTGATAATGTTTTACTATTTCTACTGACAAAATTAATAAACTAATGATTAACTAACAATATGGTGTAAACAATTATAATAAAGGTCTAAGGNTTACCCGAAGTATCGTTATTTCTAATCCAACTTCTAAACCCTCGGTTATGACTTTCGTCTATAATCCGGGAGTGATGTTGTTCAAACAACTACCTAAATATGCACTCTCTCTCAAGTAGATACATAATAAATAGGAACAACTAATTGAGGGACCTTCAATCAACTACAACAAGAACGTAGTTGAACAAATAGAGTTTAGTCAACCAATCAAAGCTATATTAATATCACAATAAGTTCATCCCCCAATGTGTTCCACCAAAATCCTAGATTAAAGAAATTAGCTAATCATGCTCATAATAATCAACTCCAAAATAACTTGCATAATTAAACTACAAAGTAATGAATAAAGGATGTACAAATCAATGTTTTGCTTTGCTGAGTAGTATTCCACAGGCTTCTCTTGTCTTTAATGGAATATTCGTTCAAAGTTGTGTTTTTGGGTCTATTTATATGTTTGAGACAAACCCTAAACGTGTAGAATACTTCTAGTCAGACCGGGAAACACTTAAAATCTTCAAAACTCGGACTGGGCCGGACCAGGGACCAGGCATTACAGGCCAAACTCCTGGCTAACGCCTGGCCAGGAATGTCTTTATGGCCCAAAAGCCCCCCAAACGCCTGGTCTTACCAGGCTTTACAGCCCAAACGCCCGGCTAAAGCCTGGTCATACCAGGCTTTACAGCTCAAATGCCCAGCTATAGCCGGGTTCACTCTTTTTTGACTCTTGAGCGTATTTTTGACGTTTATGCATCCATTTAGCTCGGCTTCCATATCAAATTCACCTACACATGAAATAGACTCCATTATGCACATACGAAGTGTATTTTTATCATTAACGCACATAAAATGTAAGGCACATAATGCATTAAACCATGAATTCTAGCACACATCAATGCCTTGTGCTTGAATCTGCCCATGTCTATGAACACTGTGTATGGACCTGGTTCATGCTTGAGTTCATTTGTCAATCATCAAAACAAACTTCACTTGGGCCAACAAATTTCCCCTTTTGATGATGACAAACTCTGTGCTTTTCATAAGCATAGGTCCTATGTCAACTCAGCTCAACATCAACACAATGTTAGAACACTTCCCATTTTAGAGTCACTAATCATCACGGACCAGGTTCATTAGGTTATAAACATCACAGTCCAAAGTAAAAAGCACAACCTATCTTTCCCCTTTTGGCATCATCGAAAAGTTGCATAATTTTGTTAGATAACCAGATTTTAATAGACCTCACTGGTGAGATTTTATTGGGTTGTTGTTGTTGTTGTTGTTGTTGTTGTTGTTTTTGTTGTTTTTGTTGTTGTTGTAACCAGATTTTAGTAGAAACTACTCATGGTCACTAGGGCTACTTCAAATGTAATCATGGAGTCAAGCATCATTTATCATTCTAATAATATTAGCCATCTAATAAGCATCAACAAACAGTTAGAGCACAAAAACAGTGGATTATCACTGATACTAATCATCCACAAAGCATAAAGAGAAATAGAAATATTGGATCATGAGCAAAAAGATAAAAAAGAAATCTCATCTGGGTCACTGGTTTGTCTAACTAGACTAGGAAGATTTTAACGCTGGGAAGGACCAGGTTCTTGGCTCTTGGCTTGAATAAACTTCAGCATATCATAAAGAATGCCATCATTCTTCTTCTTCTCCTTTTCAAGTTCTACTTTGAGAGCATTTCTCTCAGTTTCTACTTCTTCCAACTTCTTCTTCAGTCTTTCAATTTCAGCATCCTTAGCCCCACTTTCTTGCACCAAAGCTCACACTTTGTTGTTCACATGCACCTTTTTGGATGAACCAGGTTCTTTAGGAGTGATGTGGACTTCATAGTCACAAGCAGTCAAAGTGTTTGCCCCAAAGTGATCCTTGCTTGTACCAACTTCCCATTTCCTGATGGGTACCTTTAAGTATGCAAGTACAACCGTGAGAATGAAACATATGGTATGCCATGAGTTTTGGTGCCAGTCAGAACCTTATCAAGAAGCTGGATGATAAATCCAAGCCAATTTATTTGCCTCCCACTGTCCAGACATTCCATACGGACTAGGTCCATCAATCTGGCAATGTGCCTCCTTTCCTACCTAGGCAGTACAACTTTGTTAACAAATTCGAACAACACTTTGTGGGGTGGCTTCATCTCACTTTTGTATTTAGCCTTCGGTTCAAGCTCTTCTTCATTGTCACCAAACATCCTTGTAATGGCAAGGGAGGTAGGGAGATTCTGGTCATTTGAGTTTTTTGTAATCATTGTACCCTGCAGTAGGTACACCTAAGATTTCTTCCAGTTCCTTGTCATCAAAACTCACTGTCACCCCCTTCATCATACTGGTGACTCTACTATTTTTGATCTTACAATTTTCCATCAACTCCACAATCTCAATTCTGGCAAGCTTTCTATCCATCTGAAGGACCATGTCTTTCATTGTAACTTTTCGAGCAGCATCTCCATGCCTTCCTTCTCCAGGTTCCTAAGGAGTATACCTTTGAAGATGATTTTTTTACCAAACTTAACCATCTTTTCCTTCTCTGCATCAAATTCTTCTTCTTCTTCTTCTTCTTCTTCTTCTTCTTCTTCTTCTTCTTCTTCTTCTTCTTCTTCTTCTTCTTCTTCCCATTCTTCTTTTTCCACTACTTTCACTTTTCTGGACTTCAAGGCAGGCCTGGTTCTTTTAGCCAAGGTAGAGGGCTCTGCAGACTTTGTCTTTGAAACAAACTTCTTTGTGGAAGTCTTGATCTTCTTTCCCTTTGGAGTCACAACCTCCATTTCTTCTGCCCCCTCTTCATCACGAAGAACCAGGTCCATCTCCTAAATTTCAACTGCCTCAATAAGCTCAACTATCTTCTTCTTTCCCTTAGCGACAGATTTTCTCTTACTTTCTTATAGGGCCTTTTCCAGTTCAGCCTCACACTGTTTCTTCTGACTCCTTGTATATCTTCCTCTTGTAGGAGAAGTCTCTATAGGGATAAAAGAGGCAGCATTTCTCTTTTTGTATGCCCTAGCGATACCAGGAACTTTAACTCCTGACTCTCTTTTCTTTTTAGGATTGCAATTGTCAGACACTTTTCTCAGTAGGTCCTTGAGGGGTTCCTGCATATATGGAACAGGTTCATGAACCTTCTTCCCCAATCTAACCAACCCCTCAGCAGCTTCTCCAGACTCACTTCCCCCTTTTTCTCTCATACTTTCTTCTTTTATAGTAGATTCTTCATTCTATACTTCCATAGCTCCTGTTTCTTCAGTAAAACCAACAGGAGTAGGTGAAGACCTTGTCCCATTCCCCTCACATCACCTTGAGCGCTCTCACTCTCCTTTTCTTTTCTCTTTTTATTTTTACCACCAATTTTCCCAGTCTTAGGGGTCTCTACCCCAGTCACAGTTCCGACAAGAACAAATCTAGTTTCCAGATATGCAGCAACCTCAGATATAGCTTCAGATGTAACTTTAAGAACATATGTTACCTGCTTTATTTGAGATGAAACAGTTTTTTCCCCCTCAGTTGCAGACTTGAAAGAGTCTTCAGATTTTTGGGGTTGAAAATAAGCATAGATCTGGAGATTCCCGAATAGGGCAACCTTTCGAACTGTTGCTGAATCTATGGGAAGTTTATCTACCTGACTTGCCTTCAACTGCTCATTGATTTTCTTGACTTGTTCTTTCGAGCGACAACCTTGCGAGCAACCATCTTGAACCTTCCTTTAGAGGTAGGTGTGTTTGAAGGTGTGATGGATGGTATGGGTGTAGTTTCCTTGGGTGGTGACGAAGGATTCTCAGAAGGGTTTGCCATTACTGTCTTTGGGTATGAGAGAAGATGAGTATGTGTGCTTGGAAGATGAGAGAAGATAGAGATAAATGTTTGACGACTTAGATATTTGAAGTGAAGAAATAACTAAGACCTAATCAATATAAAGAGGAAGAGTTTAATTGGGTAACAACTGCTTTTTCAGATGTTCAGAGGTCTATTCAAACTGGGAGTCCGTTTGAAGAAATGTTTATGACTCTCCCTAGAATCTAGGTACTTATTGCATTTTTGGGACTCTTTTGAATGAAACTGGTTAACTTTGTAACTGATAAGTTCAAGGAGGTCAGGATTAAATGGGACTCTCCATTTGATCATAATCCAAATATAATTATTTCAAATATGCTGAGTGGAGAGTACGTACCATGTAATCTTGATGAACCAGGTTCCTCACTGAGAAATATCTTGTGTAAGTCTGAATTTTCCAAGAAAATAAAGATAATATCATTAGAGATTAATGGGACATTTTAGCACATGGCACAAGAGTATACTAATGAAAGTATGAGACTGAGCAAAATCTAATCTAATTATGTACAAAATTCACAGATTTTCTAACCAAACTATTTTTTTTTGGGTTAGAACTGGTCTTTTTAAGTGATCTTAATCATCCCTAGTTCTAAGATGTTCTTTTCAAAGTGATCTCTACTTAGAGCTTTTGTGAAGATGTCAGTTATTTGCTTGTTAGTAGCACAAACCTATATAGTGATCAGACTTTTTTCATAGTTCTCCCTCAAAAAGTGATGCCTAACATCTATGTGTTTAGTTCTCTTGTGATGAACCGGGTTCTTGGTCATACTAATTGCATTGGTGTTATCACAAAATATGGGGATACAACCTATATCAATCCTAAAGTCCATTAATTGCTATTTGATCCACAGTAATTGAGAACAACATGAGGCATCAACAACATACTCAGTTTCAGCAGTAAATAAGGCCACAAAATTTTCCTTTTTGGTGGCCCAAAACACAAGACATGAGCCAAGAAAATGTGACATACCTGAGGTGCTCTTTCTATCCATAATAAAACTTGCATAATCAGCATCAGAATATCCCACTAAGTTGAAATTACTACCTTTTGGATACCATAGACAAAGGTCAGTGGTGCTTTTTAGGTATCTCAATATCCTCTTGACAGCAGTCAAGTGAGACTCATTTGGATTTTCCTGAGATCTAGCATAAAGGCCTACACTGAAAACAATTTTAGGTTTGCTAGCAGTGAGATATAACAGAGAGCCAATCATTCCCCTATACAACTTATGATCAATAGATGAACCAGGTTCATCTACATCTCATTGTGTGGTTGTTGCTATAGGAGTATCAATTTATTTGGAATCTTCCAGTTTAAACCTTTTAAGAAACTCTTTTACATACTTCTATTGATGGATCATAGTTCTATTTGAATTTCTTTAATTTGTAATCCTAAAAAGAAATTAAGCTCACCCATCATACTCCATTCAAATTCACTCCCCATTAGTTTAGAAAATTATTTACTTAACTTTTCAGTAGTTGCTCCAAAGGTTATATCATCAACATATATCTAAACTAACAAGAGATATTTACCTTTATCTTTCAAGAATAAAGTATTGTCAATTTTACCTCTCTTGTAGCCATGCTCAAGCAAGAATACTGATAATCTTTCATACCATACTCTTGGAGCCTGCTTGAACCCATAAAGTGCCTTGTCAAGCTTGTACTCATCATCAGGATATTCCTTGCTTTCAAAGCCCGAAGGTTATTTGACAAACACTTCTTCGCTTACGTATATACTTAGGAAGGAACCCTTGGCATCCATCTGATGGAGAGTGAATTCCATGTAAGCAGCAAAGGCTGTAAGAAGTCTAATTGCTTTCAGTATTGCAACTGGAGCAAAGGTCTCATTGTAGTTTATGCCCTCCTCTTGACTATATCCTTGAACTACCAATGTTTCTTTGTACCTTGTAACTATTCCATCTTCGTCAAGTTTGTTTCTGAAGACCCACTTTGTGCCAATTATTGATCTGTCCTTGGGTCTTGGTACCAGATGGCAAACTTGACTTCTCTCAAATTGGTTGAGTTCATCTTGCATCGCATTTACCCAGTCTGCATCCTGCAAAGCCTCAACAATATTTTTAGGTTCAATAAGAGATAAAAAGGCATCAAAAGCACAAAGATGCTTCAAAGAAGATGTGGTTTTGATTTCAGAGGTTGGATCAGTAATTATGTTCTCAATGGGATGAGAACTTTGATACTTGTAAGGTTTCACAACTAACTGGTTTCCCTAGATGTTCCTTCAATATTTTGTTGCTGAGAAACATGTTCATGGATAGGTTCCCTCGAGGTTTGAGGATCAGTTCCTCTTTGTTCAGTTCCCCCTGTCAAGTTTCCCTAGGTGGAAGGACCTGTTCCATCACCTGTTCCTTCTTCCGGTGCAACTTCAGTCTGGGTTGTGATTTCATTTGAGTTTCTTACCATCCCAATTGCTTCATAATCATGTTCCTGCCTCTCAGAAAGAATGTTAGTTTCATCAAAAACCACATGTATACTTTCTTCTACACACACAGTTCTTTTGTCATAAATCTTATAAGCTTTACTATGTAAAGAATATCCCAAGAATACTCTCTCATCACTTATGGAATCAAACTCACCTGTGGAGTCTTTACCATTAATGTGCATAAAGCACTTGCATCCAAATGCCCTAAGATGGGATATTCTTGGCTTTCTCCATTTAAGTAACTCATTGGGAGTCTTCTCAAAAGAGGTCTAGTCATGCACCTATTTATGATGTAACATACAATGTTCACAACTTCTTCCCAAAACCTATGGGGAAATTTACTAGAAAGAATCATAGTCCTAACCATTTCTTCCAATGTCCTATTCTTTTTTTCAACTACTCCATTTTGTTGTAGAGTCCTAGGAGCAAAAAAATTATGATTTATGCCATTCTCATCACAAAATTCAGCAAATTTAGTATTCTCAAATTCAATACCATGATCAGACCTAATTGATGCAAGTTGATTACCTAGTTGTTTCTGAGTTTTTCTAACAAAAAAAAAGTGAACATGTCAAATGCCTCATCTTTAAAAGAGGATCTTACCTGCTTTCTCCTTGCACAAGCCTCACAAACTTTATCTTCCTTGAACTTAATGTTAGGCAGCCCTATCAACAAGTCCTTGGAGACTAGTTTGTTGAGATGACTTAGACTGGCATGTCCTAGTCTCTTGTTCCAAAGGAGGGGATAATTTTCCAACACACTTAAGCAATTGAGTTCATTATCTGAAAGTGTGGACTGATCTACAACATATATGTTGTTCACTCTTTTTCCCTGCAAAACTATCTCGTCAGTGGTAAGATTAATCACAAAGCATTTTGTAGAGGTGAATGTGATAAATAGGGATTTTAACCTCTTATTTTCCCTCTTTCAATTGTGTTTTAGGTCAAAAATGCTTAAAGGTATTCCCGAAAACTAATGAAATGTGCTTCCTTGCAGAAATTGTTCAAAATATGAGCGAAAGGAATCAAAATCAACTCATAAAGGAGTCAAAAGTTGAACAAAAATCAAGACTGGACAGAGAGACCTACAGTGTGGACCGCACAAATATTGTGCGGACGCAAAAGTCATTGTTCGGCCACGATTAAAATTATGCGGTCCGCAAGAAGGAGATTTAGAGACTTGGTATTTTGGCAACATGATGGGACGCGGACCGCACCAATATTGTGCGGCCACAAAAGTCTCAGTGCGGCCGCAATCAAAATTATGCGGTCCGCGATGAACAATAATCAGAGGGTTGGAAAGTTGGGAAAAAAGGAGTATGGACCACACCAAAATTGTGCGGCCGCACACACAATTGTGCGGTCCGCGATGATGAAGATTCAGAGAGTTGTTTCAAGACAAAGTCAGGAAAGTGCGAACCACATCACTTTTATGCGGCCGCATAATCATGAGCGTGGACGCACTCAGAATCATGCGTTCCGCAAAAGTCCAACTCAAGCCAGAATTCAAAGTGAAGAACGCGGACCGCACCACAATTATGCGGCCGCAAAAGCAAGTGTGTGGCCGCACTCAGAGTTATGTGGCCGCACAACCTCCGCAAGGGCATTTCTATCAGATATTTCCAGCTTAGTATAAGTAGAACGTTTTGTCATTTTTAGGTTAAGTTATGTTTTAGGAGAGCACCTGAGTTGCCTACTTTTACTGTTTTTGGTATTTTTGTACTAGATTTGTCTTTAAACACTAGATTTTCTTCCCATAATCTAATATTATGGATTTTATCTTCAATTCTTCTTTAATTTCTTCAATTTCCATGAGTAGCTAAACCCATATCTAGGGTTGTGATCCAACCCTAGTGTGGGTATTTAATGGATGTTTGATTTAGGGCTTGAATGTGAATGTGTTAGTGATATTTAGCCTAGTTCTTGCTAGAAATTAAGAATTAATGGTTGGAAACATTGATTCATGCCTAAATGACTTAGTCTCTACTTGAGAAAGTGGGACTAAGTCTAGAAAAACTAAGCTAATAAGGAATTGGGGTGAACTAAAGAAATTGATAGCCCTAATTAAAGGGTTAAACCAAGAGATAGTAATACCCCCCTTGAGGTAATATCACTTGATTTGTATGAATACCCATTTGGACTTTAGAAAGTCAAATTGGAAAAAATCACTCAAACTACCGAGTGGTATAGAGTGAGTAACCAGGTCTGATAACTATATTACAATCCCAAATAATCAAGCTTTCCCTAGATTTTACAACCCGTTAGATAACCACCTAGGTAGAACTCACGACCCTAGTCCCTTTAAACATTTGAAAAACCTAAAACAAAAATATTGTCCTTAGCTCTATTTATTGCAATCTTTAGAGTTAAAAAAAAAGTAGAATATCAAACCACTTTGTGGAAGTGAAATTAGAGTCAAAACTAGAATATCACATAGATATAAACCTAATTCCAATCATTAACTCCCCGTGGATTCGATCCCGACCTTAGTTGGGTTATTATTGTATCGACCTCCGAGCTACTCAATAGTAGTGTGGGTTTGGACCCGATCAGAATGCTACCATGTTACCTCTATCACACAATTGTGATACACTTATTAGACTGTACTTCAGTCCATCTATCAAGTAGACGTTCTCAACAGAGTGAGAATCAGTCTTACCGACCTATCCAAACCCAATGATCTCACCTTTATTTTCATTTCCAAAGGAGAAATTACCTCCTTTAAGGTCCTCAAGTGAAAGGAACTGGTTCTTGTTTCCTACCATGTGCTTTGAGCAGCCACTATCCATGTACCTTATTTGGCTGCTCCCCTTCAATTGGACCTGCAAAAGGAAATCAGGGGTTAGTCTTAAGAACCCAAACTAGTTTGCCTTTCTATAGGCAAAAGGATGAATCAAGTTCCCTTTAGACAACTTGGTAGCCTATTATTCCCTTGAAAAAATTCTTTGTTCTTTTGACTTGCCTTTTATTTTGCAGTGCATTCACTTTTATAGTGACCTGTTTTACCACAGTGTGTGAAAATCTTGTTCTCAGGAAGTGTGAGGTACTTACTTTTGGGATCCTACTTAGGTGCTAGGTTCCCAAAGCCAAGACCTTTTCTGTTGCTACTCTGATGTTCGTGTATCCATGAAAGTGCATCGGAGGACCTGTTCCATTTCCAAGTTCTGTCTAGCTCATGCTTGGCCTTGCTTAGATCCTCCTTTAAGATTCTTACCTGCTCATCCTTTTTATACAACTCATATTTCATTTTTCCTACATTTTCTTCTAGAGTGAGTTGTGTGCGATCAACTGTCTTTTTACCTGTTCCTAATTTCAGTTTTAGATTTTCAGATCTAAGCTCTAGGACAATTGAATCAAGTTCATTAACCTGGTTCTTCAACATAGTATGTTTACTTACAGTTTCACTAACCCTAAGTTCTAGGTTTTTTTACTTAGCCTTCAAAATCACATTCTTTAAACAAATTTTCTTTTTCATTATTTATATCCTCAGATTTATCAATTAGTTCTAAAAGTAACTCAGATAACCTTTCTTTAGACAATAATTTAATCTTGTCTTTGAGATGAATTACACTTACCTCAGTTTCTTTATCGGAATCTCCAATGGCCATAAATGCTTGTTCATCCTCATCATCATCATCCGAGCTTTCATCTCAGCTTTCTCCCCAAGCAGCGACCATAGACTTGGTTGATCCTTTAGTTGCTTTTCTTGGGTTGAACCATTTCCTTCTTCCTGTTCCTTTGTTCAGCTATTTCCTTCTTCCATTCAATTTTCTCATAGAGGGCAGTTCTTGATGTGGTGATCAGTCTTTCCACACTTGTAGCAACCATCATTGGTTTGCTTCTCAAGAGCTTTTGACTTGCTATAGTTTCCACTTCTTGAGGATCATTTTCCTCTCCTTAGGTACTTCTTGAAATCCTTGGTGGTCATAGCCATTTCATCATCTTCTGGATTAGAGCCTTCAATGATTCTTAGTGCCAAGCTCCTTTCCTTCTTAGGTACATCCATTTTCATGGTTTGTCTCATAAGTTCATAGGTAGTGAGATTTCCAATTAATTCATTAAGTAGGAGAGTGGAAATATTCTTTGATTCCTGAATTACAATGATTTTTCTCTCCCAAGTGATAGACAAAACCCTATTCAGTATCTTATCGACTCTATCTTCTTCAGGAATAATCCTTCAAAGAGATTTTAGTTCATTTGTCAGTGTAGCAAACCTTGTGTACATCTCTTGAATAGTTTCTCCTTCATTCATAGCAAATTTCTCATATTGAGAATACTGTAGAGTTCCTCTGGATATTTTCACCTGAGGGTGTTCCTTCATGAACCACTTGCAATGTGTCCTAAATTTGCTTAGCAGTGGTACAATTTTGGATTCTGTTGTACTCATCTGGACCAAGTCCACAAACAAGCCATTTCTTGGATTTTGCATTCTTCTCCCATTTCTTCAAGTCCTTAGCAGTGCAATCCACTCTTGTCTTTGGCACCTCTACTCCTTCAACATTTATCTTCAAGGTATCCAGTGGACCATCGGTGACAATGTCCCATAGCTCATAGTCTTCTCCTATAATGTGATCTCTCGTCCTATTTTTCCACCAAGAATAGTACTGGTCGTTAAAGAGTGGTGGCCTAGTAGTGGATTTCCCTTCCCAGTTTCAAGTGGTGCACCCATGTTGATCTTCTCTTAAGGTGTAAGCCTCTTCAAGGAGAACCTGCTCTGATACCAATTGGTGTTTTATATTTCAATGTCACACAAGAGGGGGAGTGATTTGTATGGTGTCCAATTTTTGTGTGCACTGATTATAGAAGGACCTGGTTCTTCTATGTGTTCCTTAAACTACTGTTGCGGAAATAGTAAATGCGAAAAGTAAAGAACATAAGTATTTTTACGTGGAAAACACCCGGCTCAAAAGGTGAAAAATCACGACCTACTAATCAGTAGGATTTTTTCCAACATTTCACTAAATCACTCAGCCAAAACAATATTTACAAAACTCTTTGTAAAATTAAGGATTATCTTTAATCCCGTTGTAATAACGAACCTCTAACTATTGTGACAACTTCAAGTTAACTTTAGCTTTAATACTTAGAGTACCTAATACAATTGCTTCTAGATAAAACTGAAAGGTAAAATTTGAAAAGCGCTACCACAATTGAACTAAAATAAAAGATAGACACCTGGAACTAGTTCTTCTATCTGGTTCATGTAGCTTCAGGTTCGCACACTTGAATCACACAAGAATTGCTTGCAAAATGCCTTGCTATTTTGCTCTTAACTCAAGTTTAATTTCAGATTTTATGTGTACCTGTACAATGAGAACATCCTTCAATTCATAAAGTTAGTAGAAAAGGAATAACTAGAGTGTAATGATATACTCTTCCATGGTGGAAAAGTTTTAGTTATATTCAACCTCCAACTCCTCACTTATCTAGGATAGAGTTCTCTCGAGTAAGGAGTCCTTCTCCTTATCACTTATTCAACCTTTTTGTTCAGGAGATATAAGATATAACCACTTAAGCTTATCTCTTTCACGTGCATGCCTTGTACTTGAATTAGCCTGTTTTTGTGAACACTATGTATGGACCTGGTTCTTGCTTGAGTTCCTTTGTCAATCATCAAACCAAACTTCACTTGGGCCAACAACGGAAACAACCAATACTTTCATTAGGGTAAACTAACTGCATCACACCCCTTGGAGTACATAGTCTTTCCTTGAACACTGCCAGAGGCGGATCCAGGATTTAAACATAGCGGGGGCACCATCTTTAGTATACCAAGTACTCAAGGGCGAACACAGAATTTTTCCCAAGTGGTGTCGACATTTTAAAAAGTGTATAAATGAACAAATCTAACATTGATTCTAAATTTAAAAAAAGATCCAAATTATATCAAAAAAATGCAATACAACTACAATACTATAACTTTCTTTAATGAGTTTTTACTTTTTGAAAGTATTCATCATAAAGCCTCGTATAGTAATACATATTTTTATATAAAGCATCATGCAACCACTCAAATTTAAATAAGTCTGAAAGAACTTAAAACGATTTTTTTACTGTGTAGACGTGATTTCGCCGATTCTTTATTCCAATTTAAACGAATTTTCAGATGTTAAACTTGATTCTGAAATCTTAAAAGATGTTGTCTTCAAAAAAAAAAAGGAAAAGGAAAAGTAGTAGCAACAACTTATAACGGAAAGAGCACACATCATGCTTGAATTATACTAGAAATGTTTGAAATGCTAATTGCACAGTTAATAACAGAAGTTAGCTTTTAGAAAACTTTCCGTTGTCGAGGTTCAGTTTCGACCCCACTACCTCCATCTACGTACTGCTGCTTAGCCAGTTGACCAAGACACGCTTCTTGTCATGATCTGTCATTAAATCAACTATAAATGTTATTTATAATTTTATATTTTTAATAAAATATATATTTAATAAAATTTACGGCGAAGCGGTGTCGGATCACTAGGGTGCATCCGCCCTGCAAGTACTATCTAGCGATAAAGTTCGATGTTCAAATCTGTAAAAACTTAATGATTATGATAAGTCACTACTAAAAATCCGGTAAAAAGCGACCAAACTTTTGCGACCAAAACTGGTCTGTCAGGAAAAGCGACCACAGTTGGTCGCTAAATTGAAGAAAATTATTAAAAAATAATTGTAAATACATTAGCGACCAAGGTTGGTCGATATTTGGTCGCTAATTTGGTCAAAATATTGATCGGACTGGTCAGACCTTCTTGGTTAAAGAAATCTTGAATTTAGCGACCAACTTTGGTCGCTAAAGTGGGACCCAGTTATAAAATTTTAATAATTATATTATTATTTTTAAAAAATTATAAAATATTAATAATAAAATTTAAAATTAGCGACCAAAGTTGGTCGCTCTTGAAAGGGGAAGAAAGTAGAGACCAACTTTGGTCGCTAATCTGGAACCCAGATATATAAATTTAATAATTATATTATTATTTAAATAAAATTATAAAATATAAATAAATATAATTTAAAATTAGCGACCAAAGTTGGTCGCTTTTAAAAGGGGAAGAAAATAGAGACCAACTTTGGTCGCTAATCTGGAACCCAGATATATAAATTTAATAATTATATTATTATTTAAATAAAATTATAAAATATAAATAAATATAATTTAAAATTAGCGACCAAAGTTGGTCGCCTTTAAAAGGGGAAGAAAATAGAGACCAACTTTGGTCGCTAATCTGGAACCCAGATATATAAATTTAATAATTATATTATTATTTAAATAAAATTATAAAATATAAATAAATATAATTTAAAATTAGCGACCAAAGTTGGTCGCCTTTGAAAGGGAAAGAAAATAGAGACCAACTTTGGTCACTAATCTGGAACCCAGTAGCGACCAACTTTGGTCGCTAATTTTAATTTCTAGATAATTAGCGACCAAAGTTGGTCCCTTTTTGAGGTAAACATTGGTCAAAATTAAAAATCACTTTTATAATTACTATCTAATAATATAAATGTAATTCGTTAACACTTTTGTAATACAAGAGATTAATACACTAAAATATATTCTACATGCTATATATGTAGTTAAAATTGTACAACAAAGCGTGTTATATATATATATATATATATATATATATGTATAGACACACATACACACAGACACTTCACTGTAATACTATAAAGTATATATAACTTGTTATAGTATATGTTAGTGTGTGTATATATATAAACACACACTTCGTGTTGCTTTAACTATATATATAAACACACACTTCGACTTATAACCTAGTGATGAATGAATGTAATTCATTAACTCTATTATAATACAAATAATGAATACAATATCATATACTATAACATGCTATATATGTAGTTAAAGCAGCACGAAGTGT
>ML301130.1:0-20298 GCA_005239505.1 Nicotiana paniculata
AGAAACAAAAAATGTTGGGGTAGGGGTTTGAACCTTGTACCTCAAGGACAAAACCCACTTCACGTCTACTTTTCAACCAGTGGGCCAGGCAGCCCTTTATTACTTTTAATGTATAACGCCATATATAGTGGCGTTATACCTGCCTGTCAGAAAAAAGTATATAACGCCATAGTATATGGCGCTATACACTAACGGCACAGTTACCGTTAGTGTATAGCGCCACATACTGTGGCGTTATACATAGATCCGTTCTATGTTTTTTTTTGGACTTATTTTTGTTCTATTTGTCCAAATTTTGCCTATTTGGGTTCCCCACCCCAATAATGATGGTGGGTTGACTGAAGGGGTCAACTAATGGAAAACAAAATATAGTACCTAATTTTCTTTCTACTTTCTAGGTACCTTATGCTCCAGAACTCTTTGTCTCCTACTTAAAATAATGCAAAGTTCAAAGCTAACTCTTTTCTCTTTTCTGACTACGCCAAGTTAAACTGTGAAAAAGTCAAAAGAACTGAACATGTCAAGTGTCAACTAACACTACCATAATACATCCATTGGCATCTTTACCATCCTTACCAGTAACTTTCTTCAAGATTCTAGAAGAGTTCAAAAATCTTAAGTCATTTCTCAGCTAGCATAGTGTTGAAACTCAGATGATTTTTCAAGAAAGTAGAAGCTTTGAGTTAGTTTTAGGCATATTAGTGTTAAACATTTTATGGGTGGGGGCTAAATCACAGTGTAGTGATGATTGTGATGCATTAGCTTCATTTTATGCATGGAATGGTGTAAACCTCACTTTCATATCTACTTCTTTTTCTACCACCATAAAAAATATTCTTAGTTATAATCCTCAGATAACCAACCCAGATAATATTCACTTCCAAAGCAGAGTTAATGTTCCCTTCTCATGTGGTTGTGTTAATGGGGAATTCATGGGACATCAGTTTGATTTGCAGGTCAAGGCTAGTACTACTTATCCGAGAATCGTCCGACTTTATTATTCCAACCTTACAACGGTTGAAATGTTGCAGAAGTCTAACAGTTATGATCCTAACAATGTTCCTGCAAATTCTATAGTAAACGTTACTGTGAACTGCTCTTGTGGGAATAATAAGGTGTCAAAAGACTATGGTCTATTCATAACTTATCCGATTCGTCCTAATGAGACTTTGGCTACAATAGCCAATGATTTTAAGCTACCACAGAAGTTGTTGGAGGACTACAATCCTGAAGCAAATTTCAGCAGAGGGACTGGTCTGGTTTTCATTCCTGGAAAAGGTAATTAATATACTATATTCATATTGTTTGCATCTCTTAAGAACGACTAGTCGAATTAGGATGAGTTGTTACAGAAATCTCAGCGGAAGCATTAAATTGGAACATGCCCATTGTATACTATAAAGGGAAGAGCAACTTTTGCAAACTGTATTTACAAACATTTGTAGTGAGTTTCCTCATGATTTGACATGTATGACAAATTAGTACTATAAAACTTGGAAATTTCACTTGAATATCTGTCATATGCTGAGTGTTTGCTGACCTTGTAGTTTCTTTCTCTTAAATCTCTATTTCTGAAATGCATTGTAGATCAAAATGGAACTTATCCACCATTGAGGACTTCTACAAGGTTTACTCCAACCCCAATGAGCTTTTGATTTTTGTTTCAATGCTATAATTTTGGTAGCTAATTATGGTTTCTTGCTTTTCACAGTTCAACAGGTTAGCCCTATTTTAGTGCTCCAGTGATATCTTTTTCAGCTTATCAAGTCTGAGGTATCAGAAAAGCTGTCAACGGGATTGTAACCTACTAAGAACTGCGTTATTGACAGGAATCTCGGGTGGAGCAATAGCTGGTATATTGGTTGCAACGGTTTTTGTTGTAGCCCTTTTAGCGGTTTGCTTGTATCTTTTCTTAATTAGAGGCAGGAAAACGGAGGACGAATCATTTCTTCACAAGGCACCTTACAAACATAGTAGTAATGAGCATGTTCATGGTAATTTTTATAGTTTTGAATCTCCTGATGTATACTTATTTACCCATCAAACTGTTGGTGAGAGTTTCTGTTGTTTCTTACTTCTCATTTCTCTTGATTTTGGCATGAGGAATCAGCATCAGCATGACTTATTTGTTAAAGATATTACTCCATTTGCCATTTGTTAAGCTTCCTGCAATTTATAGATCCTGGTTAATGATGAAAATTTGTCAGCTAACTGTTCTGTGGAAGCAATGTGTAGTTCATCCTTGCAATAAATTTATAACTAGCTAAAAACCTTGAAATTTTCCTTAAATGACTCAGGTCATGCAAATTTAGAGAATTCTTCAGAACAAGGTTCTCTTAATAAGGGTGCTTCTCCAGAGCCTCCAAGGATCAATGTGGATAAATCAGTGGAATTTTCATATGAAGAACTAGCTAACGCCAGCGACAACTTCAGCACAGCCTACAAGATTGGTCAAGGTGGTTTTGCATCTGTTTACTATGCAGAGTTAAGAGGCGAGGTTCGTTGTTATTCTTCTTTGATTGAAATGATTAGCAATTACTTATTTGGATACTCAGATTGATCATCAACTTTATCGGAGCTACTTTGTTATGTCATTATCGTGTCATTCACATAAGTGTTGGTTCAAAAGCAAAAGTTATGCTTATTTCTTATTCCGCAGGCATTTCTTCTTTTTCCTGGTTAAATTTCTAGGATGAGCATGCAGAACAAACAATTACACAATTGTAAAGGAATCTAAATACATGTCATAATTGCATCATGTTGTCTACATTAGAGGTCGTCTAATTCATTGAAAGAACCACTCGAAGTTCAAAAAATAGTATTGTTTGGTTTTGTAGTTCATGCTGTTAGCCTGCTAATGTCCTTTATCTCAATAATATGCAGAAAGCTGCAATCAAGAAGATGGATATGCAAGCAACAAAAGAGTTCCTCGCTGAATTGAAGGTTTTGACCCACGTTCATCACTTGAACTTGGTAAATACGTACCTCTAACCTACGAACTTCATCAATCCATTAATGCAATTTTAAAAAATTTGGTGAAAATTTCCTTTTTCGACTGATGAACTTCCTTTCCGGGATTTTGCATTGCTCAATATTTCCAATCCATTTAGTCTAAGTTGCTCCAACACGGTAGTTTAGGTGCCGCACCCGTGTTGACACGACACTAGTATGGGTGGGTAAATGGGATCCGTACCGCATCTGGTCAAACAATTTTGGGCATTTTGACTACGACGGACGTAAAAATTTGAGACGAGATACAATTTGATTCCCGAAATCAGACCAAAACTAGAGAAATTTTGAAGAAAATAGCATACCTTATAGGAAATCAAATTCCACAAAATTTCTCATAATTTAGAGATACTTTTATATTTTTATTTTCTTGAATTATTTTTAGACGGATCCCCGCACCCGTATCCGTACTAGGATCCATATCCCCGAATCTTAGAATTTACATCTTGAAGAATCTGACCTCAATATCCGCACCCGTGTCAGACACCCGCACCCCTGTCCGAGCAACTTAGCATTTAGGGGTTTGAGCCATTTAGCTTGCCAATGTGATATTTTCCTTGTAAAATTCAGGATTTTTTTTATTATCAGAAATTCAGGATTGGTGATTTAGTTCTGCTATTTAACCTAATACATCATAGAGGTCATGAGGTAATATTTCACATTTTGAAACCGTTGCAGGTACGTTTAATAGGATATTGTGTTGAAGGATCTTTGTGCTTAGTCTACGAATACATTGACAATGGAAACCTAAGCCAACACTTGCGTGGTTTAGGTAAGTTCGGTTTTTCTCATAAAAAATAATTATGTCTATCAAATTTTCGAATCTCTCATAGTTCCATATTGATTATGTTCATATTCATTTCCAGGTAGGACACCATTGCCATGGTCTACCAGGGTGCAAATTGCTCTGGATTCAGCTAGAGGCCTCGAGTATATCCATGAACACACTGTTCCTGTATATATCCATCGCGACATTAAATCAGCCAACATTTTGATCAATAAAAACTTCCGTGCAAAGGTATGAAAGTTCCAGTACTAGATCTATGGAATCGAAAACATCGTGTACTAATTCATTTGAAAATAATCTTTTGCCTTTCAGGTTGCTGACTTTGGACTTACAAAACTGATAGAAACTGAAGGTTCTATGCACACTCGTCTTGTTGGTACTTTTGGTTACATGGCCCCTGAGTAAGATTTTATTTCCTTGTGATATTAGTACTTATTCTGGATGCTTGTGCATAAGCTGCTCATAAAAGCATCAATCTGCTAAAGTAATCTGTAATATCATGATAGATTTGTGTTAGATATTTGTGAACAAGAATGTTTATTCTCATTATTTAAGTCCATATTAAAATGCAATAGAGTGATTTATTTACTAATGGATTTTTAGTTGGGGTGATTCAAGGTAAAAGAGATAGTTTTGTAGGTTTACATCCTTTTCTGCATCTTACAACATGTCCAAAAGATTGGTTAATAATGAATCTAGATGGATCATAAGAAGAGGAGCTCAGTGAATTTTGAATGAATGTTCATTTGAGGCTTTCCCATCTTATGCTAATAACTCTCAATGTAAGGAATTAATAGTAAAAAACTGCAGTTGTATGCATCATTTCAGTCCTGTAGAAAATGGTTTCAGATTTCCTAATTGAATTATGTGTGCAGGTATGGTCAGTTTGGTGAGGTTTCTCCCAAAACTGATGTATATGCTTTCGGAGTTGTGCTTTATGAATTAATATCTGCTAAACAAGCTATTATCAGGACTAGTGAAATTGCTACTGAATCGAAAGGGCTCGTTACAATGGTACCTTAAACCATTTCTTAACTCACCAGTTAATTATCAACTCTAAACCACGAAAAGAGTCCAAAAATTAACTGTTAATTGGCAACATCTTGCAGTTTGAGGATGTGCTTAAAGAGATTGATCCTAGAGAAGGAGTATGCAAATTGGTAGATCCAAAACTTGGTGATGATTATCCCCTGGATTCAGTTTGGAAGGTAAGAAATAATGGGATTCGTCAAATTATTTGTCCAAATATAGCAGAATGAAGATGGAAGATTTATATGGCCGACCAGAACTAGTTTGAGATTGAACGTGTAGTTAGTGAATTGATTAATTAATGTTAAGGGAAAAGCCGGCTTCGCGATAATGAAAGTACTAATTAGTTTTCTTTCACTTGCAGGTGGCTCTTCTTGCCAAGTCTTGCACACATGAAAATCCTCAACTGAGGCCAAGTATGAGGTCAATAGTAGTAGCTTTAATGACAATATCATCCTCAACTGCAGATTGGAACATTGCTGCATTTTATGAAAACCAGGGCCTTGCCCATCTCATGTCAGGAAGGTAACAAATTTCAATTGGCATTATTGTCAGAGGCGGAGCCAGATTTGAAACTTATGAGTTCGGGATTCTAAATCTTTAAAGTTACTTAGTTCTCAATTAATAATTTATACATGTTCAATGAATTTCTTAAGACAAATACATGGTTTGAACAAAAGCTACTGGGTTCGGCCGAACCCGTAAGTAACACTTGTACATTTGTAAAATAGCGAGACCCTATATATCTCTCTTTTTTTTTGGANTTATGAACAAAGACAAGGGCATAAGTGTTTTTTAGTAGCTGTCAAAGTTTCCAACTCTCCATGTCTTTATAAAGGAAAGATGACAAAAACACAGTGTAAAGCAGGATATTTTCAGATTTCATTTTGTCATTACTATTGTATTACCATCTTTAGTATTAATTGGAAAGTAAACTGAATTTAATTATGAAAAAAAGGAATATGGAATTATTTACATAATAAAATTGCAAACCATGGAGTATGTGTAATTTTAAAAGTAGGGTGACATTTAAAGTTTTCGTGCAAACTAGTGAAAAGATTTACTGATATGTTTTATCTATCCAATAAACATAAATTAATTCCAAACAAATAAATTACACTGTTTTTAGAGGTAAACTCTAAAATGTTTGCTTCTCACTGAATTTTCACCAACAACAAAAAAAAAAGATTCTGATTGAATTCTTCTTCAACAGCAAAAAGATAAAGGAAAAAAGAAAAGATAATTGAAGAAGTCTAAAGAAGTAAAAATATTCTTCCTGTTATGTTAATTCGTCAATAAACATGGTTATGAATTTTAGACCAAAGAGAGGGATGTCGTATTTGAGCAATATAAACAAATGTATACTGATTTATAATTTCGAATCTATCTTTTTAAATATCTGATAGTGATTCTGAGATGCCCATTCACCTTCACCTTTATGTCTCCGTTACTTGTGGGCCTTTGTATTACTATCACTTAAATTTATTAAATTTTCTTAATTACCAACTAACCTCCCCATCCAATTAATTAAAAGATATCTCTTTCTAATTCAAACTGTTTTCGCTTTGCTTTTCCGAGAGTTACTCTTAACAATTCTTTAAGAAATGTTTATAAATATTTTTGAAACGAAAAGCATATTGATGTCTCATTTCATCTAATTTCTAAAACGTCAAAGAAAGGAGGGAAGGAGAAAGGATAAGATCTAGTACAAGAGGAATACTACTTTTTTGGATGCTTAGAGTATTTAAAAGTTTTCTTTATTCATTCTCAAGCTGTCTCTTTAACAATTGAAAAAAAGATCCGGCGCATTAAACTTCCGTTATGTGCGAAATTTGAGAAAATACTGGACCACGAGGGTCCGATTTATTTTATTTCAAATATCCTATAGTTGAAAAAAGGTTCTTTAATTCCATTATTTATGAGAGAAAGGGAAGGCAAGACAGTCCCAACATTGAAAGTGTCTTTTCCCTTTTTCCTCTCTGAATATTTTTTCACAAAATGCAAAAAATTATAATTAAATGTAGAAAGCAGTGGAAACATGATGCTAAAGACCATAATGATTTTGCTGACCATGCTTGTTGCTTAATCCCCAATTTCCCATTGAATATTGATTAGTCTCAAGAATGTTTTGTCTTCAACATAAAGCAATTTCGATCACACTGTTTCTTATTCTTATTTTATTTACAATATCACAATTAGAAACAAACAGAAAAGAAGAGAGAGAGAGAAAAAAAAAAGCGAAAGAAAAACAAAACCAAAATTCTAAATCAATAGCATGTCTTCGACTCAAGGTCAAAGAAAACGCAGAGAAACTCGATTGAGGTCAGTGATACCTAATTTCTCAATACATCTTTTCTAATTATTCTATACAAGAAAATATCTGCCCCTACTAATTAGTGTAAGTTAGAAAAAAAATAAGCAAAATAAATCCCAATAAATGCCAAATTTTACACTAAATTGTGTTGCGTTTATGCTTCTTAGAGCTTAAAAGAGGGTGAAAGAAATGGACGGAAAAACAAAATTTTGATTTTCCTCTTTGACAAAAGGACGTTGTCCCATATTGGAGGAGGAAAAGAGTTTTGAAGGGTATAGAGTTTTGATGGGTATATATATACATTTGCACTTCTTATAGCTCTTAAAGAGTTGAGAAGAAGGCAAGCATCGCGCCGTCATTGTCGCTCGTTCGCTCGGCTTCGGCTTCGTGATTAATTTTTTTGGCCAAATTTATTTGTTACTATTAAAGATTAACGTAATAATTCAAATTAGCCGTTTTTGTAACGGAAAATTAATTTTGACCTTCTGAAGAGTTGCACCTCACTTCTGAAGAGTTGCACCTCTTTATTTAAACCCAACCTCTTGGCTATAAATAGTAGACCATCCACTCAAATTTTCCTTACGAAAATTCTGATTTCTCCTTCTTCTTTTTGCATTGTTTTAACAAAAAGGAAAGCAACAAGTGTGATTTACTACTGTTCTTTGCATTCGTGGTCACTGGAGTTTGAAGTACCGCTACACCAGTGAGGGTAATCTGCTCTATCCTGGGAGGAAATAATCCTAAACCTCGGGTACTAGGAGGAGATTAAGTTCCTTAAGGAAACACTGTGAATTCAGTGGGCTCGAAATAATTCTGTTCTTCTACATTTCTGCTTTTATTGCGTATTTTATTTCTGAATATTTTTAATACAGTTTACTAATAAGCTTAAGGAACTTAATATTTTTTTTTTCTGTATTCATCTTATTTCGGGTTGTGGGAGACTAAATCCTAGTGATTTCTACTCTCAGTTTGGAGACTAAAATCTTCGAATTTTCTACTCCTTGGTTGACATTACGAGATTATAACCTATATTCGTCGGGTAATTTGTCTGCATATTCCCAGACAATAGAAAAGAGTCTTTCTTTCTCCTCTCTCGAGGAGAATTTAAAGGGAATGTGATCCCCTCTATTGTGATTTTTTACTCGTTCTGTATTCGATTTGAAGAAATAAAATCTTCACTGTAGTATTTAATCTGTTTATGTTAAAGTTATTCGGTTTGAAGATTTTAAATACTTCACCGTTAATTAATTTTGTTTATCTTTTGTTGTTAACAGAAATGACAGAAGCAATAACCCCTGTGGTTGGCTCTACGAGCAATGTTGCTATTTCCAGTCGTTCTGTACCACCACCGGCTCCGGCGAAAAAGTCCAGAAAATTTTTCGGGATTAATTTCAAGTGTTGGAAACAGAAGATGTTCTTCTATTTGACTTCTTTGAGTCTACAAAAGTTATCAAAGCAGACGTTTCGGTTCTGCCGGAATCAACTCCGGATAATGAACGTTTCATTGTGAATGAGGCTTGGAAGTACTCAGATTTCTTGTGGAAGAATTGCATTCTTAGCGGACTGGAGGATGATCTTTACAAAGTCTATAGTAATGTGAAAACTTCGAAAGAACTATGGGAGGCGTTGGAAAAGAAGTATAAAATCGAGGATGCCGGTTTGAAGAAATTCGTTGCAGCCAAGTTTTTGGACTATAAGATGGTAGAAAACAAGCTTGTCACTACCCAAGTTCAAGAGCTGCAAGTTATCATTCATGATCTCCTTACTGAAGGTATAATCCGAATTAATGCTTTTGTTGAAAGTATCAATTATGTTACTTATTATGAATTTTTTGTTGAAGGTTTGGTCATCAATGGGGCGTTTTAAGTTGCATCAATGATTGAGAAGTTGCTTCCTTTATGGAGGGACTTTAAGAACTACTTGAAACACAAGCGCAAGGAGATGAAACTCGAAGATCTCATCGGTCGATTGAGGATCGAAGAGGACAATAAAAGCTGCAGAAAAGAAGACTCGTGGGAACTTAACAATTATGGGAGCAAATATTTTTGAAACTGCTCTAACTAATCCGAAGAAGCGGAAGAAGTCTTCTGGACCAAACAACTATCTCAGCAAGAAAAACTTCAAGGGAAGCATCCACAACTGTGGAAAGGTTGGACATAAAGCTGCAGAATGTCGTGCTCCAAAGAAAGAGAAGAAAAAGAGTTAAGCAAATATTGTTCCAACAAATGATTATATTGATTACTTGTGTGCTATGTTGTCTGAATGCAACTTAGTGGGAAATCCTAAGGAGTGATGTATTGATTCTGGTGCCACCCGCCATGTTTGTGCTGTTAGAGAAGCATTTGCTTCATATGCTCCCGCTCGACCCGAGGAGGCCATTTTCATGGAAAATTCTGCAACGGAGAAAATTGAAGGTTATGGAAAGATATTCCTAAAGATGACCTCTGGCAAGGTGGTGACTATGAACAACGTTTGTCATGTTCCTGAAATACGGAAGAACTTAGTTTCTATTTCACTTCTCGTCAAGAACGGGTTTAAGTGTACTTTTGTTTCAGACAAAGTTGTAATAAGTAAGAATGAGTTTACCTTGCTGAGGGCCTTTTTAAGCTGAATGTAATGGTTGTTGACAATAGTAAAATTTCAGCTTCTTCTTACTTATTTTAGTCAAATGATTTATGACATATACGTTTGGGACATGTCAATTATAAAACCTTGTGAAAAATGATTAATTTTGAATTATTTCCTAAGTTTGAATGCGAATTAAAATGTCAAATATGTGTGGAATCTAAGTATGTTAAACATCCTTATAAGTCAGTTGAAAGGAATTCAAATCCTTTAGACTTAATTCACACAGATATTTGCGACATGAAGTCAATACCATCTCGCGGTGGAAAGAAGTATTTCATAACTTTTATTGATGACAGTACTCGATATTGCTATGTTTACTTACTTGGTAGTAAAGATGAAGAAGATAGCATTCAAGCAATACAAAAATGAAGTTGAAACGCAACTTAACAAAATTATCAAAATGATAAGAAGTGATAGGGGTGGTGAATACGAATCTCCTTTTGAAGAGATATGTTTAGAATATGAAATTATTCATCAAACAATAGCCCTTTACACGCCCCAGTCAATGGGATTGCAGAAAGAAAGAATTGTTCATTAAAGGAAATGATGAACGCGTTATTGATAAGTTCTGGTTTGCCACAGAACTTGTGGGGGGAAGCCATTCTTACACCTAACCAGATACTAAATCGAGTACGCCATAGCAAAACACAATCCATTCCATATGAAAAATGGAAAGAAAGGAAGCCCAACTTGAATTATTTGGTGTTTGAAAAAAGTGCAAGTTCCTAAATCCAAAAGGGTAAAAATAGGACCGAAAACTGTTGATTGTATTTTCATAGGATATGCGAGCAATAGTAAAGCATATCGATTTCTAGTTCATAAATCAGAAAATTCCGACATTCATAATAATATGGATATAGAATCAGACAATGCTGAGTTCTTCAAAATATATATTCGTATAAAAAAGAATTTGAGTCGATTGGTGAAGGATCTAAATGACCTCGGGAAGAAACAAAAGAAAGTACGTTTAATCAGGAGGATCCAAGACGTAGTAAACGTCAAAGAACGTCTACTTCATTTGGACCAGATTCTGTGACTTTCTTATTGGAAAATGAGCCTCGAACATTTAAAAAAGTTATGTCTTCTTCGGAATCATTATTTTGGAAAGAGGCGGTTAATAGTGAAAGAGAATCCATATTGAACAACCATACATGGGAATTGGTTGATTTTCCTCCTGGAAATAAACCGTTGGGTTCTAAATGGATATTTAAGAGGAAAATGAAAGATGTATGTACTATTGACAATTATAAGGCAAGACTCGTGGTCAAAATATATAGACAATGAGAAGATCTTGACTATTTTGATATATACTCTCCAGTTATAGGAATTACGTTCATGAAAACGTTAGTAGCATTAGATGCGGTATATGGTCTTGAAATTCATAAAATGGACGTTAAAACGGCCTTCTTAAATGGAGATTTGGAGGAAGAAATTTAAAGGAAAAACCTGAAGGGTTTGTGGTTCCAGGTAAAGAAAATAAGGTGTGTAGACTTGTTAAGTCGCTTTACGAACTAAAACAAGCACCCAAACAATAGCATGCGAAATTTGACCAAAAAATATTGTCAAATGGTTTTAAGATAAATGAATGTGATAAATGTGTGTACATTAAAAATGTTACAAATCACATAGTCATTGTCTGCTTATATGTGGCTGATATGCTGATAATGAGTAATGACATTGCCAACATAAATGCGACTAAGTGTATGCTAACAAGCAAGTTTGATATGAAAGACTTGGGAGTTGCCGATTTAATTTTGGGTATTAGGATCCATAAGACTCCTCAAGGTCTGACATTGTCGCAATCTCATTAGATTAAAACAATACTTGAAAAATTCAAGTACTTAGATTTCAAAGTTGCAAAGACTCCAATTGACGTGAATCTTGCACTTGCGAAGAACAAAGGCCAAAGCATATCACAAATTGGATTATGCTCATATGCTTGGATGTTTAATGTATGTCATGAATTGTACTCGACCAGATATAGCTTGTGCTATAAGTAAATGAGTCGATACATGAGTAATCCAGGTCAATCTCATTAGATGGGGATGAAACGAGTTTTGGGATATTTAAAACATACCCAAGACTTTGTTTTGCACTACAGTAATTATTCTACGGTGATTGAAGGATATTGTGATACAAATTGGATCAACGGTTCAACTGATTCTAAGTCCACAAGTGGATATGTATTCACTATTGGTGGAGGAGCGGTATCTTGGAAGTCGTCCAAACAAACGTGTATTGACCTCTCTACAATAGAGGCTGAATTTATAGCCTTAGATAAAGCCGCTGAATAAGCTGAATGGCTACGAAATTTTTTGGAAGATATTCCGTTTTGGCCCAAACTGTTGGCACCAATATGCATACACTGCGATAGTCAAGCGGCAATTCGAAGGGCTGGAAACGTTATGTATAATGGTAAATCTCGTCATATAAGACGAAGACATAAAATCGTTAGGCAACTACTCTCTAGGGGGATCATCACAATTGACTACGTAAAGTTAAGCGACAATGTGTCATATCCACTTACAAAAGACCTAACTAGAGAGGTAGTAAAGATCATCGAGGGGAATGGGACTACTGCCGAGGACACGTCATTGTGGCAGTAACTCTACCTAGAAGGCTGGAGGTCCCAAGATCTAGGTTCAAGGAGATCAAACAAAGACATTAATGGAAAATCAACATTGTCAACTAAAAATTTTGGTCCATTCTCGTGATGAGACAATGTTCAGTACCAAGGATAAAGCAATAAGGTTTTTTAATAATTTCTAAATTTGATACGGGGTATACCAAAGAGTGTATCTACGGGATGACATGTTTAGGAATCACCTATGTAAGTGTGAAGTGTTAGCCGCTTCATGGAGAAGTTTGCAAGGCCTCTACGCACTTATGAAACCAGACGGTGTTCATGGCTTAAACGAACACAACTATGAGAACCAAAGACGGTTAAAGGTTGATTGTGCGACTTTTGGTTGTCTAGTTACATACCAAAAGTTGACGGTTCAAAGATATCAAATCTACCGATTGATCGAGTATATCCGACATAAGTTCACTACGGAAAGTTCAAAGGAAAACCTACTTATCCAGATGTGATTAATCCTTGCTTGTAAATCACACAGTTTTTTCATGTATATTTCCGTGGTATAGCGATTCCCCATTCATGTGGGTGATTGTTAGGTTTAAGCTTCTTAGAGCTGAAAAGAAGGTGAATGAGAAATTGATGGAAAAATAAAATCTTGATTTTTCCTCCGTGACAAAGGGACATTGTCCCATATTAGAGTAGAAAAGACTTTTAATGCGTATATATACAATTGCACTTCTTCTAGCTCTTAAAGAGTTGAGAAGAAGGCAAGCCTCGCGCCGCCGTCGTCGTCGCTCGCTCGGCTCGACTTCAGCTTCGGATTTGGTCAAATGATTGATTAATTTTTTGGACCAAATTTATTTGTTAATATTAAAGATTAACGTAATAATACAAATTAGTCGTTTTGTAGTGGAAAATTAATTTTTCTCCTCGTTTTGAATTCCCGTTTTATTTTGCATAAATATCCATTTATGTAATGGCCGGTTTACCTGAACAATCATGACAGACCTTTTGAAGAATTACACTCCCTTCTGAAGAGTTGCACCTCTTCATTTAAACCCAACTTGTTGGCTATAAATAGTAGCCCATGTCCTCAGATTTTCCTTACAAAAATTCTGATTTCTCCTTCTTCTTTCTGCATTATTTTAACAAAAAAGAAAGCAGTAAGTGTGATTTACTACTGTTCTTTGCGTTCGTGGTAACTGGGGTTTGAAGTACCGCTACACCTGTGAGGGTAATCCGTTCTATCCTGGGAGAAAATAATCCTAAACCTCGGGTACTAGGAGGGGATTAAGTTCCTTAAGGAAGCACTGTGAATTCAGTGGGCTCGAAATAATTCTGTTCTTCTGCACTTCTGCTTTTATTGCATGTTTTATTTTTGAATATATTTTTTAATACAGTTTACTAATAAATTATATATTCATGTCTATTCTGTGTGCAATAGTCAATAACTAATAATCATTCTCGTAATTGTATTGGTGAAAAATAGACTCGACACATGAATTAATGATATTTGACACGGGTGGCATAAGTGTCAAAACGATAAAAAGGGAGAAGATTAGAAAAGGTATGGATAAAACACCCACGGGACCATCTACAAAGTATCTGATAGTTGGAAAAGAGGAAATAGGTGAGGGATGGATAATCAAAAACCACGAATAAGGAAGGTTCCATAATAGCCGTGAATATGGAAAGAAATCAGCATAATCCCTGATTATGCGCGATTGGTTGTTATTGCCATAGCTGTTACAAATTACTCATGTAACGGGTAATCAATGTAATAAATATTAGTAACGGGCATGAATTAAGTAGATCAAGAACAACTACATATTATACCCTTATATAAACCGCCTTACCATATCTTGTAACCTCATCAAGAAATTTACGAAATTATACTATCAATTGCTTATATTTTTATTCTCTGCTATTTGAAGATCTTATTCTCTCCTCTTGGTAGGAAGTTGAGATTGTCAATAAGATTCCTTTTTCCTTATTCTCTCAATATTTTATTTTCATTATTTTATATTCATCTATATTAGTGAAAATGAAATAAAATTGGTTATTAGAAATACGACCACAAAAACAATTTTTTTGGTTAAACAATAGTTACGTCATTTTTTATATTTATTTAAAAGAATGTTATATTTGTTTTACAAACGCGATTCTAGAGTACCTTAGTATTAAATAATACTTAACATGCAAAGCTCAATTCCAAAATTAGATACACTTTAGGATTTTTGATTGTATAAGGTAGAAATCGGGGCTACCCGATTTCACTATTTGATCGGGATTGAGACGTTACATCGAAAGAGCTAGGACGTTGAGTCCAAAATCGAGGTCTCTTTCCAGATCGAGATCAATATCAATCGGGGCCAAAAAGAGACAGACTTCGAGTAATCAAGATAGCTTTATAACGGAAAAGGCGAGATATCCGCAATTGGTCGAGGATCGTGGTATGAATCTCGGAACAGAACAAATCTATAGCGGTTAATCAGTTGTTTGTATGATTTCCTATTGTAATTAGAAGTATACCTTAATTAGGATTCCTCTACTATATAAATAGGAATCCCATTCATTTGTAATCATCATTGCTCACTGAGAAAAATATATACATTCATTTCTTCTTTCTTATTGCTCTACTTACTGATCATTAAGTTATTTTACTCTTTACTGTTCTTACGATATCACCTCGAGGTTGCTTCAATTCGAGGTCGAGGTGTAGCTCATACACTGGTTTGATTTATTTTATAGTTTAATTCACTCATTTATCTTCTCGTTTATCCATTGGTATTGGACGAAATCACATATCCTTAAAACCACAATATAAGTTTAATTGTTATCCGAATTTTAGGGTAAACAGTTTGACGCCCACCGTGGGGCTGAGGATAATAGTGATTATTCAATACTGATTCTGATAACACACATTATTTTACGCTTGTTCTTGTCAAGTATTTTTGCTTTCAGGTCAAAAATATGTCAAACTCACAAAACACACCCACCCATGGTGACAATGGCCTCGGATTTCACGGGGAAAATGACAATGTAATTGCTCCAGGGGTCGAGGTACCACAAGCTGATCTCGAGGGAGCACCGGTTGCCAACCCAGTCAACATCAGTTCGCACATTGCTTTGGATGCGAACCTGGGCGCAAACCCCGAAGGGAGTGTATGCAGAGAAGGCGGATCTGGTAGCCAAGGTGCACAGGGCAGAGGAGATGGAGGAGTTAGTCTCTAGGTAATATTCGAAATGCTATAGGCTCAATACGACGCTATTGCACAGCTACAACATAGAACTCTGAGTGGGGTCGAACCGGAAGCCGCCCGTCGTACCGAGCCAGTACCGGAGAGGTCGAATAATAACGAATCGAGGACCGATCCTGCAATAATGAAATGCTCGAGGAGCTCACCAAAAGAATTGAGTCGGGAGAGAAGAAAACTGAAGCTAATGATAAGAAAGTTGAAACATACAACTCCCGAGTTGATCAAATACCGAGGGCACCGCCAATTTTGAAAAGGATGGATTCAAAGAAATTTGTACATAAGCCGTTTCCTCCAAGTGCGGCTCCGAAGCCCATTCCAAAAAAGTTTTGTATGCCGGATATACCTAAGTACAATGGGACACCAATCTCAACGAGCATGTCACCTCCTACACGTGCACCATCAAAGGTAACGATTTGGAAGACGATGAGATCGAATCTGTTTTATTAAAGAAGTTCGGAGAGACACTATCGAAGGGGGCGATGATTTGGTACCAAAATCTACCGCCAAATTCCATTGACTCATTTTCCATGTTGACGGACTCTTTGGTAAAGGCACATGTCGAGGCCATAAAGGTTACGACAAGGAAATCAAACCTTTTCAAAGTAAAACAGAAGGATAATGAAATATTGAGGGAGTTCGTGTCCCTATTTCAAATGGAACGCATGTAGTAGCCTCCAGTCACAGATGATTGGGCCATTCAAACTTTTACTCAGGGGTTGAATGAACGAAGTTCGATAGCATCACGTGAACTGAAGCAAAATTTAATCGAATATACTGCAGTTACCTTGGCCGATGTACATAATTGGTAACAATCAAAGATCAGGGTCGTAGATGAACAATTAGGAACTCCTTCTGGTTCAGTATATCCGAATAGATCTGCAGCCAAAAATCAGAGAGACGTCGATAGGGAGACATGATCGAACAAAGACCGATATCAACCATACATCGCAGATCGAAGGAACACCGGCCCAGGATGCAATTTCACCTGAAACAATCGAGAAGTAATCGAGGACAGAATTCTCGGGGACTTATGAACAAAAGTGGTTTTGATAAGTATGCCGATCCTACAGAGGCACCTCAGTTGTTTGAATATAATTTCAATGTCGACGCATCAGGCATTGTATCAGAAATTGGAAGAATCAAGGATACAAGATGGCCTAGGCCCATACAGATCGATCATTCCCAAAGAAACCCCAATTTCATGTGTAAGTATCATGGAACGCATGGCCACAGAACCGAGGATTGCAGGCAACTAAAGATGAGGTAGCCCGTCTATTCAACGAGGGCCACCTTCGAGAGTTCCTACATGATCGAGCCAAGAATCATTTCTGAGAAAGGGACGCCAACATGAAAATCGAACAGGAGGAGCCATAGCATGTAATCCATATGATCGCCTGCGGGGTCGATATTCCACAAGCGCCCGTGTTCAAACGCACTAAGGTATCAATTACTAGGGAAAAACGGACCCGAGATTATGTGCTAGAAGGCATCATATCATTCAACGATGAGGAAGCAGAAGGAATTTCTTAACCTCGCAACGATGCTCTGGTAATTTCTATATTATTAAATAAAGTTCAAGTTAAGCGTGTTTTAGTGGATCCAGGTAGCTCGGCAAATATCATTCAATCAAGGGTCGTGGAGCAGCTCGACCTACAAGACCAAATCGTGCCCGCATATCGGGTCTTGAACGGTTTCAATATGGCCAGCGAAACAACTAAAGGTGAGATGATCCTACCGATGAATGATAAGTAGGGATGTTAGCTTATTATTTGATCTCTTTTACTTAGGTTTTGGGCCAAAAATGCGTGAAGGTATTCCCGAAAACTAACTTAATGTGCTTGCTTGCAGGGTTTTGTTCGAAATGAGCCAAAGAAGCCATAACCAACTCATAAAGGAGTCAAACTTGAACAAAACCCAAGTCTGGACCAATACTGTGGAACGCGGACCACGATAGAAAAGGGTGGACGCAAAATTGTCAATATTGAGGCGACCATTATTACGTGGCCCACGAAATAGAGATTCAGAGAGCCTGTTTTGAGCACAAAAACCAACGCTGACCCCATCAGAAAGAGGAGGCCGCAAAATCACTAGAGTGGTTGCGGTTGAAATTCCGCTGAGAGCGTTTGTCGAGGTTCATAGAATTTGCAATTTTGGCTTAAATAAAGAAAGCGGTCCGCGTCCAAATTATGCGGCCGCGAATGAATCTCACGGTGACGCAGTTGAAAAGGTCCAGCTCAGGTTCATATGTGAAGAAACCCGGACCGCGCTCAATATTACGCGATCGCGAAAGCCCAAGCGCGGACACGTTCAGAATTACGCGTCCGCGAAACCTCCGTAGGGGTATTTTTGTCCAAAAATTTCAGCTTAGTATAAATAGACTTTTTTGACAATTTTAGGTTAAGTTTTGTTTAGCAGAGCACGTGAAAGGTGATTTTTACCCTTTTTGGGAAATTTTGTGGTAGATTATTCTTCAAACTTTAGATTTTAATCATCTACTTTAATATTATGGCTCATAATTCTTCTTTATCTTTGATTTCTGCTGATATTATGAGTAGCTAGACCCCATAGCTAGGGTTGTGACCCAACCCTAGTGTGGGTATTTAATGAGTCTTGAATTTTAGGGCTTAATTGTGTATGGTTTAGTGATATTTAGCCTAATTCATGCTTGAATTGTAGAATTGGTGGTTGCAAACACTGATTCGTGCCTTTATGACTTAGGCTCTTCTTAAAAAAGAGGAACTAAGTCTAGAAAAATTAGGCTAACAAGGAATTGTGGTGAATTCAAGAGATTGATAACCCTGATTAAAGGGTTAAACCTACATATAGTAATACCCGACTTGAGCCAATATCATTTGTAATGCATGAACACCCATTTGGACTTGAGAAACAAACTACCGAGAGGTATAGACTGAGCACTTATGTGTGATGGTTATATCACGACCCCAATCAAAACAAGCTTTCCCTAGATTCTCGATACCCGTTAGATATTTACCTAGACGGAAGTCACTACCTTAGTGCCTTTTAAACACTTGAAAACTTTCACCAAAAATATTGTACTTAGCTTACTCTTAGCATACAATAGTATAAAATTAGAATAGAATCAATCACAACAATGTTTGGAAGTGTAACTAGAAACAACACACGTATCTAGATTAGTTAGATACCTAACTTCAAATCAATTAACTCCGTGTGGAAATCGATCCCGACCTTGTTGGGTAAACCTGCATCGACCATCCTCGCCACTTTATAGTGGTTTTGCACCGATCAGTGAACGTCGCTGGAACTATCCAAGAAACCAAGTTTTATGTAATCGAGGGCGACATGAGGTACAACGCCCTACTCGGGAGGCCCTGGATTCACAACATGAGGGAAGTCCCTTTGACTCTCCACCAAATGATGAAATTCCCGATGCCGGACGGGGTGAAAACAATATATGGGGAGCAGTATGATGCAAAGGAAATGTTCGCGGTCGATGAGGTAATACCGATATCGGAATTGTCAACATCGAAGGGATCAGACATCAAAGGAAAACAGGAGACCAAATAGCAATCACAGTCGCCGGCCTCGACTGAATCGGGAAACAGGAAATAGAGGAAGAATAAGCTGAAGATTACTGGACCCCTTGAACCTTCGTTGTTTTCGAAGACTCCGACGCCACCAAATCAACAGTCGAAGAGCTGGAACAGGTTATACTAATCGAATACCTACCCCAGTGAAAGGTATACTTGGGAACGGGGTTAACCCTCGAACTCAGAAAAAAACTCATTTATTATTGATAACATGGATTGTTTTGCTTGGTCCCACTTAGACATGATAGAGATTCCACCAGAGATAACAACACATCGATTGAGTTTGGACCCGATACTCAGACCAGTGAAACAAAAGTGAAGGCCCCAGTCCGAGGTAAAACACGCATTCATCAAGGAAGAGGTAACTAAACTTCTCAATATAGGATCCATTCGGGAAGTAAAATAACCCGAGTGGTTAGATAATGTGGTCGTAGTCCCTAAAAAAAGGGAACAAACTTAGGATATGTCTAGATTACAAGGACTTAAACAAATCATGCCCCAAATACTTTTTTCCTCTGCCTAACATCGATAGTATGATCAACGCCACGACCGTCCACGAGATCCTTAGTTTTCTCGATGCCTATTCCGGGTACAATTATATCCAAATGAACCCGAAAGATCAAGAAAAAACTTCATTCATCACTAAGTACGGAATGTATTGCTATAACGTAATGCCTTTTGGGATAAAAAACGCAAGGGCTACCTACCAACGCTTAGTAAATAAAATGTTCGAAGAATAAATAGGTAAGTTAATGAAAGTATATATTGATGATATGCTAGTTAAGTCCCTGCACGCAGAGGACCATTTGAAACATTTGCAGGAAACATTCAAGATATTGAGAAAATACAACATGAAGCTCAACCCCGAGAAATGTGCTTTCAGGGTCGGATTGGGGAAATTCCGTGTCATCATGGTGTCAAATCAGGGGATCGAGATCAACCCCGATAAAATCAAGGTTATCGAAGATATCACTACCGGGGACAACGTTAAAGTCGTACAAAGGCTGACAGGGCGGATAACTGCTTTAGGTCGATTCATTTCGAGATCGTTTGATCGGAGCCTGTCACACCTCCTTTTTTATACACCCCAAGGGGGTATGGAAGTTTTTCCAATTAAAGTGACA
>ML301132.1:0-11989 GCA_005239505.1 Nicotiana paniculata
ATCCTTTGCTTCTTCAATGATCTTGTGTGTATATTCTCTCCAAAAATGGCATCCTCCCCTCAAGGTTGTGTTTTTGGGTTTATTTATGCGTTTGGGACAAACCCTAAACGTGTAGGAGACTTCACTTCCAACCGGGAAACACTTAAAAACCTTTAAAACTCGGAGTTGACTAGACTAGGAACCCAGGCGTTAAGCCCCAAACTCCCCTTAACGCCTGGGCAGGCCTAGTGTTAGGGGCCAAACGCCTGGCTAACGCCAGGGTCATCCTGGCCTTAAGGGCCAAACGCCCCCTTAACGCCTGGGCATGCCTGGATTTAGGGGCCAAACGCCCGGGTATGGCCCGGGTCACTCCTTTTCGACTCTTGCGTTTATGCACCCATTTAGCTCGGCTTCCATCTCCAATTCACCTACACATGAAATAGACTCCATTATGCACATATAACGTGTATTTTTATCACAAAAGCACATAAAATTTAAGGTATGTAATGCTTAAAACTATGAATTCTAGCCACTCATCAACACCCCACACTTAGACTCTTGCTCGTCCTCGAGCAATATCCTTCAAGACGTACACATTTCATTAAACAAGGAGTATTTTACTTTTCAATCACACACATTACCCCTTAACTATGATCGATACCGGCAATCAAGTATGAACATACAAAATTTCACATTCTTTCCCTTCCTTAGACATGCCCAAGCATAAGAATTTAATCAATCATATCAACAACCTAATTCCAACCACCCAACCTCAAGAGTCGACTTGCAACTACTAAGCCCTCTCAATTCACGCACCTACCCAACAAGAAAATTACAATATTACCAATCGTTCATGAGATCATGTGCCCTCACCAACAACAAGAGAGTGAATATATCTAGTCCACACATTCAAATATACTTTTGAACATTATTTAAGGATGTCACACAATTGAACAAATTCACTCACTCTCACAAAGAATTCATATGCATCCCGTGGTCGTACCATAAGCTTGCCCGTAGTGTTGATCTCCACTAATTCAAGTTATCCAAATCTAGGATCAATTAGGACTTTTAAGGTTTTAATGTAGGCTAAGGGACGGGTAGGATATATTTAGGAATAGTGACTAACCCTCCTAAGCACTTTAATACACTACTTTCACAAATCAACACATATTCTTCTCAACCAATTCCCTTGCCACAATTCATATTCAACATAGCCCTTTTTCAATTAAGCACTTCTATATTCTCACTAGCACAAACTAATAAAATTTGGAGGTGTGTATCTTTTTGTACATATTTTTTTTTCCATTATTTTTTTCTTTTTTTCTTCTTTTTTCTTCTTTCCTAAACACACTCCATACATGAAAATTCAATGGCTAGTGACTTTTGAATACAATTTTTTTAGTGCACTAACAGGCCTTTCCATGGATCCACTCAAAAACTATTCTCAATATCCCACCTTACTTCTTTTAGAGACTAAGTGTCTTAGGAGGAAAAGGTGCAAAAATCTTAATTTAAGAACAAAATAGGGTACAGCTTGTAATGTGGGTACCAAAGAAAAGGTCTAAAGGCTCAAAGGGGCTAGCAATGGAATTCTGTAATTCTTATGTGACAAGCACATCCATGATCAAGCAAGAAAATGCCTACGTCATCTCCTAGACCAGCATAACCTACAATTTCGATTCGATTAACACACGGGGCAAGTTCTAGACTACACAGGATAGCATAGAAAATAACTAAACCTCACTCACACTTTGCACATGACTCAATCACAACGATTTTATTCAACTCTCAAGTTAAGCTGACACACAAAAAATTGAGAGAATTAAGAAATATTACACTATGTAGAATACAAGTCAAACAACTGAGCTAAGGCGTCACAAATTAGGCTATTTATTTTTTTTACTCAGGCATCAAATGTCAAACCAAATATCAGGAAAAACAGAATGTATGTCATCACCTAATATGCCGGCATCAAACATGTCATAGGGTATCTCTAATTTACTCAGTTTCTTCCTAAATACTCTCAGCAAAAACAAAATTAATTTAAATTACCCGGTTCAAGTTACACCCTTTGGAAAAGAACCGTGGTCAAAAGAAAAACCAAGGGGGAATTACTACACTACCTAAAAAAAATCTTTTTGGCATTTTCTTTAGACTTAATTCCCTCAAGAGAGTTGTCTAGGAAATCCATCATCGGGAAAATTTCACATATTTATATATATATATAAAATAAAATAAAAACAACTACAAAAACTTAAAAGAAAGAAAATCATTTACTATCATGAACACAAAACTACAATATAAACCCACATACAGTACACCAATTCCACAATTCGTAAGTACAACAAAATACAACATACACACCCCACACTTAATCCATGCAATGTCCCCAGTGCATTATATAGAGACAAAAGCAGTAATAGAAGCAAGGTACAAGAAACTCCCTGATCATTCAGCGTCGTCATCATCTGACACTCTCCACTCCTCCTCATGCTCATCTTCTTCAGCATCTTCCTCATCCGAGCGCATCGGCGCTGCATCAGAGTCGTCAGGAGTGTTGATATCCTCATCATCAGGGAGCCTGTATCCCTCACCCGCTCCAATCATCTGTTGTGCATGAGCATTCAGCGGGTACCTCTGATCCAGTTCAACTCTCTCTTCAATTGACGTCGGCCGACCTCCTATTCGCAACTGCAAATCCATCATCCCATAAAGATGGGCCATGAAGCTATCATCCCGCACATTGCGCTCTGCATTGGTCAGGGAAGGTTCTTTCTTCAGTATTAGGCCATAGATGTCAGTCTCTCGTCTGAATTGATCAATGGTATGGTCAAAGTTGGGCTCAACCGCTACATTCTCATTTAGCAGGAACTGAGTTATGAAATTTGGGAATGGTATTCGATAAATTCTATTGCTCGAATGAACCAACCCCATTTGATAGTGCATCAGCTGGCCCACATTCACCCTCTGCCCCGTCATAAGGAAGTAGAGCACACAAATCCTCTCTCGGCTGATTAAGGTGTCATGGTTGCATGGTAGTATCCGTGCATTAATCACTTTAAGCCACACATTGGTCTCAGCCTTCATATTCTTCTTTGGAAATATTTTATGGCAATTTGTGGCTCTATCCCGAATCCAAGAAGCCCTGTAATCAACCCCACAAAGTGTGTGCCTCACCTCTCTATAGTTGGGATGGCGGATGAATTGCTCTAGAGGCTCCACCGGAACATTTGGTGCACCTAGGAAGTCACAAATGGCCTTGGCCGAAAAATCTACCAAGTGCCCACGAATTGGCACCAATCCGTTCTTTTCCTTAGGGTCAAACCCTGCGTAGAATTCTCGGACTAAGTTGAGGTTGATGTCACCATTGTGTCTGAACACATATCCCAGCCCCAACTCATGGATGCTCCGCCAAATCGCTGGGAATTTTGATCTTAGACTCCCTTCCTTAATGGCCCCTTCAGGGTGAACATGCTTGGGTTTGCAGCGTGCATACCATTTCCTGGATTGCACTGGTATGCTGTTGAGACCATATTCCCGTTCACCAGTGGGTCGCTGTCTCATAGCAGCGACAACAGCTACTGCTTCCTCACCAGTCATACTGGAAGTAGCATCCCCCCTTTTCTTTTCTTTTGGGGTTGTGGGGGTTTTGCTTTGCTTTTAGCTGGGGCCGAAGACGTGGCCTTCCCCTTGCCAGTGGCTCTTCTGGGTAGCATTGTTTTTCCTGCACATATGATCAGTAGTTAGTGGGTGTCACAAAGTGTGTAACAAAAGCTTTCCAAAGGTGACTCAGACTTCACCTTGTTACTTTAATGAATAATTGACCCAAAGGCTTCTCGTGAGCCTCTTCACACTTAACATTTCATGGAGTTGACAATGCATGATACTAGTGGGTTGTTTCCCTGAGACTCGGGCTCCAAATGGGATATGTATTTCCATTGAGGCATTATATCGAGCACTTGGCGTGCACAATTCCATGAGAGCTCTTATGGAACTGAGGGAATGCCTCATGTACCCACATCTGGGTGGGGTTACATAATACCACTTAGTTTAACAAATTCAGCCCATTCCTAGCGGGTTTCGGGGATTGGGATGCAAAACATCATACAATATGACCATGAAATTCATAAACCCATAAGGAACCACCATGAATCATGGCTACACCATATATAATTGTAACACCCAAGTCGAATTTACACAGAATAGGGATAAAATCATACCTCAACGATTGATGAGTGTTAATTTGATGAGGTGAACCCCGAAATTGAGCCTGTGCAGACTTGTGTGTGCTGTGGGTGTGCAGATGTGTGGGTGAAGAGTTGATGTGGGTGTGTAGATGTGTGGGTAATCTATGAGTTGTAGTGTGAGTGTGAGAGCAATTCGTTGTTGTTTGTGTTCTTGGGAGCAAACTCTTGCTTGAGAGGGAGATAGGAGATGAAAAAATTAGAAGAAGATACTTACCTGTCGTTAGTCGTGCGTTTTAGTCTTAAATCCCGGACCCACTGGCGTTAGCCAGGCGTTGGACCCCAAATGCCCAGCCTACCTTGGCGTTTTCCAGGCGTTAGGGCTGAAACACCCGGCCTGCCCTGGCGTTTTCCAGGCGTTAGGGCTGAAACGCCCAGCCTGTCCTGGCAGTTTCCAAGCGTTAGGGCTGTATCGCTAGGTACCCCCTGGCCTTCGTCTCACCTTCCGTCATGAAAGAACACTGCTCCTTTCACTTGAATGCACTCGCAAGCTCGTTAGTACCTATAATTATATGAAATTCTTCAAGCTATGTTAAGATTTAACTAAGCATTGGGTTGCCTCCCAATAAGCGCCTTAGTTAATGTCGTGGCACGAAGATTAGAATAAGTCAATAGGTTACCTCCTATGAAGCTCCTGATTTAACATCGCGGCACAACGCAGAACCTTGCCTTAGTCATCAGCGGGCACGACTTTGGTCTTCTCACGATTTATGGTACCACCCCAATAATGTTTTACTCTATGCCCATTCACTAAAAATGTTCTTTCATCATGTATAGCTCGCAATTCAAGTGCACCATATGGAGTGACTCTCACTATTTCAAACGGGCCTGACCATCTNACGCCTTGTGTTCAAGCTCTACGGGCAGGTGACATGCCTTCCCATAGACCAGCTTGTACAGTGATGCCCCAATTGGTGTTTAGTATGTTGTTCTGTATGCCCATAAAGCATCATCTAACTTAGAAGCCCAATCTTTCCTTATCACACTCACCGTTTTCTCTAGTATTTGCTTGATTTCTCTATTGGATACCTCTGCTTGTCCACTTGTTTGAGGGTGATATGTTGTTGCAACTCGATGACGGACCCCGTATTTAGCTAAAAGGTTATTCAACAACCGATTGCAAAAATGGGTTCCTTCATCACTAATCAAGGCTCGTGGAGTACCAAATCTGGAGAATATATTCTTCTTCACAAACGCAGCGACAACCATGGCATCATTCGTCGGCAATGCAATTGCCTCCACCCATTTTGACACGTAGTTAACTGCCAGCAAAATGTATTTATTTCCCTTGGATGATGGGAATGGACCCATAAAGACTATCCCCCATACATCAAAAATCTCTACCTCCAAGATATTATTTAAAGGCATCTCGTGCTTCCTTGTTATCGTTCCTGTTCTCTGGCACTGGTCACACTTTTTAACAAATGCGTGGGCATCTTTGAATAGTGTTCGCCAAAAGAAACCAGATTGTAGCACTTAAGCTGCTGTTCGATCGCCACCATGATGGCCCCCATATGGTGATGCATGACAGTCAAATAGCACCATTTCCACTTCTATATCAGGAATACATTTCCTCATTAACTGATCACCATATTCTTTGTACAGGTAGGGCTCATCCCAGTAGTAGGACTTCACATCGCGTAAGAACCTTTTCCTTGCTTCAGATTTTATTTCCGGGGGAAGTACCCCACTCACCAAATAATTCACATAATTGGCATACCACGGAGGAGGGTCTTGGGTTATAGCAAAAAGTTGCTCATCAGGAAAGACTTCTTTAATATCTCCACCTTCCTCAACATGATCATGATTTTACAGCCTTGACAGGTGGTCAGCTACTTGGTTATCAGTGCCCTTTCGGTCTCTTATCTCCACATTAAATTCCTGCAACAATAAAACCTAGCGCATCAATCTAGCTTTAGACTCTTTCTTTGTAAATAAATACCTGTTTGCTGCGTGATCTGTGTGGATAATAACTTTTGTGCCCACCAAGTATGCCCGGAATTTTTCAAAGGCCCACACCACAGCTAACAGCTCATTTTCATTGGGGGTGTAATTCTGTTGTGCATCATAGAGGGTCTTACTCGCATAGTAGATGGAATAAAACACCTTGTCTTTCCTTTGGCCTAGAACTGCCCCAATTGCATGGTCACTTTCATCACACATAAGTTCAAATTGTAGTGACCAATCAGGTGCAACAATTATGGGGGCAGTGACCAATTTCTTCTGGAGCTCCTCAAATTCCTTCAGGCAGGGTGCATCAAAATTGAACTTGATATCTTTTTCCAGCAACCTACACAATGGAGTAGCAATTTTAGAGAAATCTTTAATAAAGCGCCTATAAAATCCTGCGTGTCCCAAGAAACTCCGGACACCCTTCACTGAATTTGGTGGAGGTAGTTTCTCAACTGCCTCCACTTTTGCCTTATCAACTTCGATGCCACTTTTAGATATTCTATGACCCAAGACAATGCCTTCCTGCACCATGAAGTGACACTTCTCCCAATTTAACACCGGATTCGTTTCTTCACAACGGGCCAACACCATGCTCAGGTTTTTCAAACAGTCATCATAAGATGCCCCACAGACTGAGAAGTCATCCATAAACACTTCTATGAATTTTACCACCATGTCGGTAAAAATCGCCATCATACATCTCTGGAAGGTGGCTGGTGCATTGCAAAGACCAAATGGCATTCACTTGAAGGCGAAGGTTCCATAAGGGCAAGTAAAGGTTGTTTTCTCCTGATCCTTTGGGCATATGAAAATTTGATTTTAACTTGAATATCCATCCAGAAAACAATAATATTCATGCCCTGCTAACCTGTCCAGCATTTGATCAATGAATGGGAGTGGAAAATGATCCTTGCGGGTTGCTTTGTTGAGCCTTCGATAATCTATGCAAACTCTCCAACCCGTGATAGTGCGGGTAGGAATTAGCTCATTTTTTTGATTCTCAATCACGTTCATCCCTCCCTTTTTGGGTACACATTGAACCGGGCTCACCCAATTGCTGTCAGAAATTGGAAAGATGATGTTGCATCCAGCAATTTTATGATTTCTTTCTTCACTACTTCTTTCATAATGGGATTCAGCCTCCTTTGTTGCTCAACACTCGGGCGAATTCCATCTTCCAAATATATTTTATGCATGCAAAATGATTGACTGATACCTTTAATATATGCGATGGTCAACCCAATCGCCTTTTTGTGCTCACGAAGTACCCTAAGCAATTTTTGTTCTTGTGTATTGGTCAGGCTGGATGAGATGATCAGGGGAAATGTTTTAGAGTTCCCCAAATAGGCATAGCATAAATGTGCTGGAAGAGGTTTGAGTTCGAGCTTTGGAGCCTCTTCAATAGATGGCTTAGGAAGGGTTAGAGTGACAGGCTTATTCAACTCTTCAAATTTTCCTAGCCTGTGGAGGTAACTGCAGGACACCTCAAGAATTTTCTCAATATATTCCCTCGTTTCATCCTCACAGTCTTCTGCATCCCCAACCAACACTCGCTCAAGAGGGTCAATAGTATTCATGTAGGGAACCATGGACTGCGATTTGCTTTCCACTACAGAAATCATGGATAAATCTTCATAGTGGACAGGTAACTTGAGTGCCTTATAAACATTAAACACCTCCACTCGATCACCAACGCACATTGTCATCTTCCCTTCACATACATCGATAATAGCTCGGCCTATAACTAGGAATGGACGCCCCAAAATAAATGGGACTTCCAAATCAGGCTCATAGTCCAAGATAATGAAACCAGCTGGGAATATGAATGATCCCACCTGAACCAGCACATCTTCAATTACTCCCTCAGGATGGGCTAGGGAGCGGTCAGCCAATTGTAAAATCACTGTTGTTGGGCGTGGTTCACCCAATCCCAACTGCTTGAACACAGATAGTGGCATCAAATTAATACTTTCCCCAAGATCGCACAGAGCTCGCCCGACTGCATGCTTACCAATTGAGATTTGGATAGTAAAGCTACCCCAATCTTTTAATTTATGAGGTAGCTTGCTTTGAATTCTTGAGCTAACTTCCTCAGTGAGTGCCACTGTTTGGAACTAAGTCAGCCTTCGTTTATTGGCCGCAATGTCCTTGATATACTTAGCATATTTGGGTACCTCCTGCAGAATGTCTACCAGTGGAATATTGATTTGTACCTGCTTCAAGAGATCAAGAAACTTTTTTATGCTGCATTATCTTTCACCTTTTGCAACCTTTTAGGGAATGGAGGGGGTGGCTTTGAAACAAATGGTGGGGGTTGCTCAGCACTCACCTCCTTTGTTGGCTTATCTGATTCTTTCGGGTTGTCTGAAGTTGATTCAATAGTGGTTGGTCTCTCATCAAAATTTACTTGCTTTCTTTGACTGGGCTGGACTGTCTCCAATTTCTTCCCATTCCTCAATGATATAGCATTAATAGGTGCTTTAGGATTACCTTCTCTGTCACTTGGAAAAGCCCCCGTTGGTCGGGTATTTTGAGAACTGGCGAGTTGCCCCACTTGACGTTCTAAGTTTCTCATGGCTACAGTCTGGACTTGGTGATCAGCCATTATTTTCTGATTGAAAGCAAGTTAGTCATTCATTATTCTCTTCATAATATCCTCAAGGCTTGTTGATGGTTCAGCCTGAGGTGGTTTGTACTGCTGTTGAGGTGTTGGATGCCTGTAGTTATGCTGAGTGCTTTGATTTCCACCCCAAGAGAATTTTGGGTGGTTTCTCCAGTTGGGGTTACAAGTGTTTCCACATTGATTTGCTTGTCCCCTATTCGCATTACCCACAAAGCAGACAGACTCTGGATTAACTGGGTATAACTCACTTGAATGACCCTCTCCACAGACTTCACACAATACCTGAATCTGTTGCATTGGTTGGGCCTGTTGCATTGATTGAGATTGTTGCTTGTTAATGATCAGGTTCATCTGATTGACTTGGTTAGTCAACGTGGAAATCTGAGCTGACAATGCTGAAACCACATCTAGTTCAAGAACCCCTGGTGATTTTTGAACCATATATCTCCCCATCTCACCTTGCTAGTCTGGATTGCCTTTGGAGAATTTATTCAGTAATGCAAATATTTCATCATAATTCTTCTCCAACACCTGACCTCCAGCTGCTGCATCTACCACTGTTTTTGTTTGCGGATGAAGCCCCTCAATGAAAGTGTGTACTAACACCTCGTTTGTCTGATTGTGATGAGGACAGTCTCTGAGTAGCCCCTTGAACCTTTCCCATGCTGTGATCGTTCCATATTGTGATGGAATTAGCTGGTTCTTCCTTCAGCCATCGCTTTACTTTGCCCAATATAGAGAATGGGAAAAGCATGAGCCTCACATAATCTGGCGTGACCCCGTTAGTGATATAAGTATCACTAATCTCCAAGAAGTTCAAAATGTGCTGCTGTGGATCCTCGTGTGGAAGACCCAAAAACTGCCCATTTGCATGAAGTAGTTGGATCATGCTCTGTTTCAGCTCAAAGTGCCCAGTGATTCTGGGCTTCACTATGCTGGAGGTGACATTAGCAATGCTTGGCATTGCCACCTCCTGAACAGCCATGTGTTGTTCCTCTTCCATGTTCACATGAAATTGGATGAAGTCCTGAAGATTGTCTGTATCTCTTGCTTCTCGCAATCTCCTGTGAAATGATCTCTCAGGGTTGGGGGCAAAGCCGTCAAGTCTATCCTGGCTTCTGACCCTACGCATTCACTCGAAGTTCCTGAGATTAGAGCAAAAATCACGTGACGTTAGACTGAATGAAATAAACAATTAAAGCAAGTAACTAAAAAGTAGTCTATATTCAAGTCCCGGGCAGCGGCGCCAAAAACTTGTTGGTCCAAATCGCACACGCAAGTATACGTGGTCGTAGCAAGTAATATAATGTTAAATCGAATGTCGACCCCACAGAGACTTGCATAAACTACTTATTAAATCACTCTAATTTCTATTTAATCGAGCCAAAACAAAATCCAAGAATATAACTAATTTATTCTACGATTATATGAACTAATTATCAAGTAACGAGAATATTGTTGTGTATTCAATAGAGACAAATATTCCAGGGTTGTGATAAATTCACCATTCATATTGCATTCTAATTAACTCTCCCTTTCATATAATTCACTAATGGTTGCTAATTAATCGATAATTTCCCTCGTAGCCTTCTCCCGAAGTACTACTCGCCTATTCTCAATAAATTAACGTCTATATTCCTATGAAATTAATCTATTAGAACGCACTAAGATTACGATGTTTAATTAAGCACGAGGACTAGGTATGTTCCTATCCTAACCACAAATCTGCTCCCCTGAAGGGTTAAGATCGCGCTCTCTTCAATTCTCCTCTAATCTATATACGGCTTTCCCAAGCATAACATAGATAGTATATAGAACCTAATTGCTGGCCAAACAATTAAGCAATTAAACGCAGAATTGAAGAAACAACCATATATTGAGCGAATTATAATCAAGGTTAAGTTAATATCGAATAACAATATTCATGGCTAAACCACAACCCCAGAACAATGGGTGTTTAGCCACTCATACTAGAATTAAACAATTGCATAAGTTTTGCATAAATGGAAAATACTAGATTAAGATGAAGAAAACTGATAATTATTTGCTTCTTCAATGATCTTGTGTGTATATTCTCTCCAAAAATGGCATCCTCCCCTCAAAGTTGTGTTTTTGGGTCTATTTATGCGTTTGGGAAAAACCCTAAATGTGTAGGAGACTTCTCTTCCAACCGGGAAACACTTAAAAATCTTTAAAACTTGGAGTTGACTGGACCAGGCACCCAGGCGTTAAGCCCCAAACGCCCCCTTAACGCCTGGGCAGGCCTGGCGTTAGGGGCAAAACGCCTGGCTAACGCCAGGGTCATCCTAGCCTTAAGGGCCAAACGCCCCCTTAACTCCTGGGCATGCTTGGCTTTAGGGACCAAACGCCCGGGTATCGCCCGGGTCACTCCATTTCGACTCTTGAGCGTATTTTTGACATTTATGCACCCATTTAGCTCGGCTTCCATCTCCAATTCACCTACACATGAAATAGACTCCATTATGCACATATAACGTGTATTTTTATCACAAAATCACATAAAATGTAAGGTATATAATGCTTAAAACTATGAATTCTAGCCACGCATCACTCACTAGTACAGCTGAGAAGGATGAAGAGAAGGCACCACTAACGGCGAGCTGAGCAACCTGCTATGGATCCACCTACATCCATATAAAAGATGTAGCGCCCCCGGCAAAAGGGACGTTAGTACTGTGGAATAGTACTAGTATGTATAAACAAACTTTATCCCAAGTACAATCAAGCAAATACACAATTAGGGAACAGCAATAGAACCAATTAATCAATGCACGTGGAAGGAAACAACCAAAATCAAACAAGATGCACAATCTCTCCTTTTTCCCTTTCAACATCATCATATTCAAGAGCTCATAGCTTTTCATTTCAGCAGTGATAACGATCACATTTCATCCTTATTACCTCGGCCACCCTTATTACCTCAGCCACCCTTATCACCATATCCCATCATCCTTATTACTTCGTGTTGCGGCGCGCAACCCGACCCCGCCTGACAATTTTAATTCACAGCACAATCACAAACAATTTCATCACAAGAATCACCAATTCAAGGAATACATATTCATATCAACGACTCATTTATTTGGGCCCAAGGCACCATAATATCTATCAAGTAGAAATTTCATGAACACGGTGTTGCCACATTCGCTCAATTCAGTTACAGTGT
>ML301133.1:0-17178 GCA_005239505.1 Nicotiana paniculata
TTGAGGGTGTTATCCCCCTCCAACTTGACGGGGGGTGTTGGGCTGAATAATGATGGGTCATCTAACTTAAGCCCAAAACAGAAGCCCAAAGTATATATTAGAGCATTATTTATGTAATAGCCATTGTAATTGATTGTAGTCTTTTTAGCTTCTTTTGTAATTGTATAGTAAGCTATTCTTGTAATAAGAACACTCAAGTATAAATACAACTAGAGGCCAAAAGTTCAATTGGTTGGATTCATTNGTATCGTAATACATCTAGACTCTAGTCAAGATCATATTTATTTAAAGCTATTACCAAATTTTTCTATTAAAAATATGAAATCATCAAATGTTATAAATCTGAAACAATATTGCACACATATATATTAAATTTAAATTAATGTGTGTAAATAATGTTAAAAAGTGACGGTAAACAACTCATCCGAACAATAATTGCTCAAACAATTGGAAAGGAAACTTTTGATGTGACTTTAAAATATTGATCAAGAAAATAACTCAAGACTGGGGATAAGATCATACAATTAATAGCAAAAAAAATCAAAAATATTTTATATGGCTGTTGATAATAAAAATATACTTAATTTCTCAATAAATTTTTTGTATTTTGTTTCCACAATCTAGGAGGGGAGGGGGACAATGACCATGTGAAAGAATTTTTTATCGATAATACTAAGTTGGGTAGAAATTAGTGTCTTAAACCAATGCACATTGGTTTGGAGGTTCAGCGAAGTAAGATTTCCGGAGTCTTACCGCGTAGTAGGTACTTCCTCCGGTTCACTTTAAATGATCTTTTGGTTATTTTCATACATGTTAAGGAATTTATCTTTCAGTATTAATTAACAATATAATTAATTATATTAACTTTAATTCGTTCATTAAAAATACAACAAAATATTCCTAAGCTCTTTACTCCAAAGGCAGCTTTGGAAAAAAGAAATTAATTCTTTTTTGATATTTAAAAAAATCAAATTCCGTGGACAACAAAGAAAGCAAAAAAATCACTTAAAGTGAATGGGAGTATAAAAGAATAAAAATCCTAGGGATGGAAAAAATATTTTTGAAGACAAAACAAAAACACATTCCCTAACAAAACATGTCAATTGTTAAGTATATATGAAATTTTTTAAGAAGCAATTGACTTGTAACGACCTGACCGGTTGTTTTGAGCTCTAGCACATCGTTCAGCGATTTGAGGCTCTGAGTAGCTTCACTTCAGGTATTATGACTTAGACGCGTGGTCGGAACTGAATTCGGGAAGTTCAGAGTTGATTTGGAAAGAAAATTCTAATTTCGGAAGCTTTAAGTTGAAGGAATCGACTAAGGCTTGATTTTTGAGTAAATGGCCTGGGAATCGAGATTGGAAGGGTCCAACAGGTTCGTATGATAATTTTGGACTTGGGCTTATGTCCAGATCGGGTTTTGGATGACCCGGGAGCTTTTCGGCACCTATTGTGGAAAGTTGGCATTTTGGGAGAATTTCATAAATTTGGGTTGAAGTGCATTTCAATGTTATTGATGTCCGTTTGGAATTATGAGCCTGGGAATAGCTCTGAATGGTGATTTTGATCTTAGGAGCACGTCCGGATGTTAATTTAGAAGTCCATAGGTCATTTGGCGAAAGTTAAAAATTTGAAGGTTTTTGAGAAGTTTGACTGGGAGTTGAATTTTAATATCGGGGTCGTATTCCGATTCTAGAAGTTGGAGTATGTCCGTAATGTCGAATGTGACTTATATGCAAAATTTGAGGTCAATCGGACGTGATTTGATAGATTTCGGCATCGAAGGTAGGAGCTTGAAGTGCTAAAGTTCATTAAGTTTTAATTGGGGTGCGATTCATGAATTGTACATTGTTTGATGTGATTTGAGACCTCGAGCAAGTTTGTGTTATGTTATGGGACTGGTTTGAGGGATTGGATGGGGTCCCGAAGGGGCCTCAAGTGTGTTTCGGGATGGTTTCAGATAAATTTTTGAATGAAAAACTGTGCTGGTTTTGCTGGTTTTTGGGTCTGGGCTGCAGGTCTCGCAAATGCGAGATTTTGATCGTATTTTCAAACTCGCATTTGCGAGGGGAAGAGTCGCATTTGCGACGCTGGGAAAATTCGGAGGGGTTCGCATTTGTGGACATTCTATCGCATTTGCGATATTGTCCCCTTCGCAATTGTGAAGAACTTGGTCGCAAATGAGACCTTGGCAGGGATGGCTTTGCTTCGTATGTGTGATGCGTTTGTCGCAAATGCGACCATCGCATTTGCGAACCAGACGTCGCAAAAGCAACGTCTGCATCTGGAGCAAGGGCTTTTTATTCCGAGACTTGGCTCATTTCCCTCATTTTCCACTTGGACTTAGGCGATTTTTGAGATTATCTTGAGAAGGGTTCCATCAACATCAAGAGGTAAGTGATTTCCCATGTATTTTGAGTTAAATACTTGGATTATATATAGATTTTAACATGAAAATTCATAAAAGTTTGTAGAAATTTGGAATTTTGAAGGAAAACCTAGAAAGTTATATATTTGGATTTTGAACACGAATTTGGGCATGGAATTTTGAGAATAAATTATATATTTGAGTTCATGATGTTATGGGTAATGTTTATTTTCAAAAACTTCCGGATCCGGGCACGTGGGCCCGAGGGTGAATTTTAGGAATACTTCAATTTAGGTTGGAAAATCACTTTGATAGTTAGGATGTGAACTCTTGAGCATGAATTGACTATTTTATATAACATTTGACTAGTTTCAGGTCGTTTGGCACCGAGTTGAGGATTTAAAGCACAATTTTGAAGCCGGTTATGGAATTTCGAACCGAGGTAAGTCTCCTATATAACTTTGTGAGGGGAAAACTACCCTCTAGGTGATATATTTAATATGTGAAACTTGTTGCGGGGACTACGTACGGATGAGGTGATGAGAGTCTGTACGTAGTTAGATCCATGTTATTATCCGAGTAGACTTAGGTTCACCCCATGCTGTACTTGTACTATAGGGATTATCCTTGCTCGTTTAATTCTTTTATTTCACATTACAACTTAAGACTAGACATGCGTAGAGTGATAGACTTGCTATTGTAAAGTTTTTGTGAGTTTTATGATTTGCCACAGAATAATGGTGTTCCTCTTAAGAATTTCTCATGCGTTATGGTTTGTCATCGAATAATTTTCCATAAGAATTTTAACTCACATATTCATTCGTGAGTGGGGGGGTCAAGTGTAACGACCCGACCGGTCGTTTTGAGCTCTAGCGTGTCGTTAAACAGTTGGAGGCCATGAGCAACTTCACTTAAGGTATTATAACTTGTTCGCATGGTCGGAATTTGAATTCCGGGAGTTTTGGAGTTGATTTGTAAAGGGAATTCTCGTTTCGGAAGCTTTAAGTTGAAAGATTCGACTAAGATTTGGATTTTTTTAGTAAACGACCTCGGAATCGGGGTTTGAAGGTTCCATCAGGTTCGTATAATAATTTTGGACTTGGGCGTATGTCCGTATCAAATTTTGGATGACCCGGGAACGTTTCGGCGCCTATTGTGGAAGTTAGGATTTTTGGAAGAATTTCTGAATTTGGGTTGAAGTGCATTTCAATGTTATCGATGTCCATTTGGGATTCTGGGTCTGGAAATAGCTCCGTATGGTTATTCTGGCACTGGGAGCGCGATCGGAAGTGGATTTGGAGGTCCGTAGGTCATTTTGGAGTCATTTGGCTAAAGTTAGAAATTTGAAGGTTTTTGAGGAGTTGGACCGGAAGAGAACCTTTTGATATCGGGGTCGGATTCCGATTTCGGAAGTTCGAGTAGGTTCATAATGTTCAATATGACTTGTGTGCAAAATTTGACGTCGATCGGGCGTGATTTGATAGGTTTCAGCATCGAATGAAGAAGTGGGAAGTTCTAAAGTTCATTAAGCTTGAATTTGAGCGCGATTCATGGTTTTGGGTTGTTTGATGTGGTTTGAGGCCTCGAGCAGGTCCATGTTATGTTATGGAATTGGGTTGTGTGATTGGACGGGGTCCCGGGAGCCTCGGGTGGATTCCGGGTGGTTAACGGGTCGAAAACGGAGTCCGAGGAAGGGCTGCTGCAGCTGAGCATCTGGTGTGGTCGCACCTGCGTGAAGAGGGCCGCATGTGCAAGCTCCGCAGGAGCGAGAAGGGATCGCAGATCCGGAATTTTGCTGGGTAGGCGTGGAGCGCAGACGAGGTCATTTTGCCGCAAATGCGGGACCGAACCTGCGGAAGAAGAGTCGCATGTGCGAGATCAAGAGAGGTAGCCTGGGGGGCGTAGGTGCGGAAGTTAATCCACAGAAGCGGAATTCTCCGAGCTTGAGGGAAACCGCACCTGCGATGGAAATTCCGCAGGTGCGGCTGGTGCACCGCAGGTGCGAAGAATCACTGGGCAGTGTGTATTTTAAGACGGGATTTGGCCATTTTCACTCATTTCTCACTTTGGTTGGGTGATTTTGGAGCCTTGAAGAGAGGGGATTTCGTCATCTTCTATGAGGTAAGTAATTCTTGCAAGTATTAGGTTAAACACATGATTTCATAAGAATTTAAACTTGGAAATTGTATAAATTGTGGGGCTTTTGGTAGAAAATCTAGAATTGGTATTTTTGGATTTTGACCACGAATTTGGGCATGGAATTGAGAATAAATTATATATTCGAGTTCATGAGATTACGAGTAAACTTTATTTTCGAAAAGTTTCGGAATCCGGGCACGTGGGCCCGAGGGTGATTTTTATCGACCTTGCGATTGGGGTTAGGAATTGTTATAAATTGGATTGTTATGAGTAATTGAACATACATTTATGGATTTGCATGATTATTGACTAGTATTGGAGCGTTGTGCATCAAATTGAGTTGTTGGAAGGTCTTGGGAGCCAGTTATGGAACTGCGGAGCGAGGTAAGTCTCCTTTCTAACCTTGTAAGAGTGAATTAACCCCATAGGTGGATTAAAATGTTATGTGCTTCTATTTGTGGGGCCTACGTACGTACGAGGTGATGAGAGTCCGTACGTGGCTACTATTTATGCGTATGTCCGGGTAGTTTTAGGCTTACATCATGCCTTGTTGATATTGTTATTGATTTATGTTATTGTTTGCCTCGAGAGGGGAGCGAGATTGAGTTCACTTATTAAATGTTTTAAAAATAGTTGAATTTAATAAATTTAAGTTTAAAAAAAAAAAGAAAAGGGTTTCGTTGAACTTCGTAATTTCGAAAGGAATTGAGGAATATTATAATAATTTAAGAAATTCATGTGTAACCGCGTCGCATGTATGTTTTGCAAGCGGAGTATTTCCTTCCACTACTCTTATGGGATCGGGTCGGTCGCCTTGGCAGGATTTATGTACCACACTCTCATGGGAGCGGGCCGTTCGCCTCGGCAAGTTAATAGATGCATCTATGGTTCGCGCCATTCGACCCTCTGGCAGTGCACAATTTACTTTTATGTTGGATCGGGCCGTACGCCTCGGCATTTCCTATATATATTATCCTTATGGAATCGTGCGTAATATTCGTCTAGAAGCCCGTGTATCTAAGGGTTTTTCCCCTATTTGAATTATGAAAACCTCTTGATGAAATTCACTATATCTATGTATATGCTCTGATCATGGAGGAAACTTGCTAGTTGAGATCCGAGTGAATTGAAAAGAAGAGAATTGTGCCGCCTAATTTATACTTGTTAGTTTCATATATTTGCTCTGTTTCATACTTATCATCTCTTTACTGTACCTGATATTATCGGACCACTAGTAAGTGTCGGAGTCGACCTCTCGTCACTACCTCTTTGAGGTTAGGCGGGATACTTACTGGGTACAAGTTATTTTTGTACTCATACTACACTTGTTGTGCATTTTGTTGCATAGGCATATATATATATAGCGGCCCAGTCGGCGCAGCGGCATGGGAGACACGGAGACTTAGGTGAGCTGCACCTCTCAAGATGACCGCAGCCAGCAGAGTCTCTTTCAGAGTACTATATTGTACCTCCTCTACTGTCCAATTGTATTCTGGACAGATTATTGCATTACATCTTATTTTTTAGAAATTGCTCATGCACTTGTGACACCGGGTTCTGGGATGACTATGGGATTTATCCATTATTTGAATTTGCTAAAGACGTTTGTTACTCAATGGAAGTTCATTATTTGCTATTTTATGTAATGAAAAGAAATGATCTCAAAAATATTAAAATGAGAATTTAATTAACTATTTGGTGTTGGCTAGCCTGACAGTGGTGTCTGGCGTCATCACGACCTTTAATGGATTTTGGATCGTGACATCAAAGACCCGTTTCAACTTCTTATTCTAGTGGGATCGCGTCGTTCACCTCAGCAGGACTTATGTACCACATTCTAATGGGATCGGGCCGTTCGCCTCGGCAGGATTTATGTACCACACTCTCATGGGAGCGGGTTGCTCGTCTCGGCAGTTTAATAGATGCATCTATTGTTCGTGTCGTTCGATCCTCGGCAGTGCACAATTTAATATTTATGTTAGATCGGACTATACGCCTCGACATTTCTATAAATATATCCTTATGGAATCTTGCATAATATTTGGCAAGAAGCCAGGGTATCTGTAAAAGTTTCCCTGATTCAAATTATAACAACCTATTTGGTAAGGTCCATTATTCATATTTATAGGTGCTCTAGTTGAGGAGGAATTTTGCTAATTGAGAGCTTGAGTTTATTATAGTGAAGGGAATTGTACTATATATTTACACTGGCTTATTTTATTTATTTACTCTACCTTATATTTGTTCGTTCTTTACTGTACCTGATATTATTGAACCACTAGTGAGTGTCGACGTCGACACCTCGTCACTACTCCTTCAGGGTTAGGCTAGATACTTACTGGGTACACGTGAATTTACGTACTCATACTGCACTTGCTGCACATTTTTGTGCAGGTACTTTTATGTCCGGCTGTCCTTTGGGCACAGAGGCACGGATGATGCGAGGACTTGCCGCGAGCTGCATTTTAGGTTGCGATCCGCAGCCAGCAGAGACTCCTCCAGAGTTATTTGTATTTTTCCTGTCCTATTTGTATTCCGGGCAGATGATGTATTTTATTTTACTTCCTAGTTGATGCTCATGCACTCGTGACACCGGATTTTACGAATGGTTTTTTTGGGTTGTTCTGCATTAAAGTTGTAAAAATATTGCCATTCACTTTGTAAGTTTCATCTCTCACATTATAATCGAAGGAGATTATGATTTTAAAAGTACTAAAATGAGTAATGGATTTAATTATTTAATTGTTGGCTTGCTTGACACCAGTGTTAGGCGCCATCACAACTTTTAATAGATTTTGGGTCGTGACATGATTGAATAAGGTAAATAATACATTCCTAAAATTCCTAAAAAGAACTTATAGAATCCTAGAGTTATTTACATTAGAATTATATTATTAGTCATCTTACTTTTTTATTTACGCACGTCTGAAACTTTGAGAATATTTTTTTAACCTATTTTTATTTACCTAGGATTATAGAAATGTTTCTTTTTTAACTCCTTATGCAATTTAATAACTGTCTCTAAATTTCATAATGAATATATCTTCTCTTATATAAAAGTTGATTATAAAGTACTAAATATTACATCAAATAATACGAAAAGGATTATAGTTATGTTACATAATTAAAATATGAAAATAATTTGTATAACATCAACTCTTAATGGATTTTAAAGTCCTATATATCTGAACTTCCTACATAGTTCAAAAAAATAAATATTTTATAACAAAACTTTTGTTGATTTAGAAATTCTAAATATTAAAAAAATAATTAAATTATAAGTTCGCCCATATATAAATAATGTACTCTTATACATAGTTCTTTTTTTGGTTAACTACTTATAGTGTTAACCTCTGTTTGCTTTATATTTATTGCGTAATTAAGAATTCAATTATCACATGAAATTCGTCTTTCGAATTTGATAAGAAGAAGTATCGAAATTGTAATTTGGAACTGAATTGAATTGGAATTCAGTTGTTCTTCTTCTAGTTGACGTCAAATAAATGTCTAAATATATTTAATTGGTTTTAGTCTGAAATATTAGGATTTCCTAGAATTTTCAAATAGGAATTTAATAACCAAAATTTTAGTTAATTTTAAGGTCCTATATATTAGGAAAGTAATTAAATGACTATTTCTAAATAGTACAAAAATAATTAAGTCTATTTCTAAATATTATAAAAATAATTAAATGACTATTATATCCGGTGTGAACTTTATTTTTAAAGGGCAAAAAAGACGAACGACATTTCGCTAAGGGCCTTCAAACTTTTAATATAATATAGATAGATATAGATAAATAAATAGGTATATTTCTAGTAGTGTAAGTGAAAGAAAGCATTTTGTATATGAAAAAAAAAATCTCACTCCCTCGTTCCGTTAATGCTGTTATGGTGTAATTTATTAATCTTGGAAAATATATAGGTTTATGTATTTTGGAAATATTTTTTGTGTTATTAGCATATGTATCTATATCTATACTATATTAAAAGCACAAAGGTCCTTAATAAAATAACGTTCATCTTTTTTACCCCTTAAAAATAGATTTTATATCGGACAAAACTGTCTTTTAGTTATTTTTCCTAATATTTAAGAGTTTAAAATCAAATAAAATTTTACTTATTAAATCTTTCCTTATTTGAACTAAGTGAAAATCTTAATATTAAAAATATTAAAATCATAAATATTGTACCTTATATGAATCTTCAACTTAAATTATGACTAAATAACACCAAATCTTCCAATGATGTCGTATGAGTTTTCTCTAATTGCACGCTGTTCAAAATAGATCGGGTAATTGTGCTAAATTTTAGGTGCACAATTGTGATATACACAAAATAAACTAAAGGGAAGAATAAAAAGATTAAATAAGAGAAAGATTCCCCTTTAAATGCTTAATATTTTTGTTAGACATAAATATTGATATAAATTTAAAAATTAAACTCAACAATTGAAGTAGCTACGGGAAGCAAGAAAGAAAAATCATTTGCAAAATCCAATAACACTAACCATTCGAAAAACATAGAGTGCAGAAGTTCAAATTTTTTGCAATTTGGAAATATAACTCTTTTAGGATAAAAATATTGTTATAATTAAATTGAAATTTGGCATGAGCTAATATTACATAATTAACCTATAAAACCACTAAGAATTTGAATCTTCAAAAAAAAAAAATTAACTATGAGGGTTGATAACACATAATTACTTATTTGAATCAACCAATTAGCACAATAATTCAGAGTCATTCTTCTCCAAATTCATCACATAAGTACAATTATTTTTCAAGTTGACATAAATGTTGAGATACATGAATTTATTCCATAAAAATACCTTCAATGAAAGAATCAAAGAATAGAGCAAAAGTAAGTATAGTACAATAATAACAATTAAATTATAGTAGTTTAAATATAAATCTATATCTATATCTATCTATTTTTACCATATTAAAAGCACAAAGCCCCTATCGAAATGTTGTTTGTCTTTTTATCCTTCAAAAGTTAATTTTACACTATACAAAATAGTCATTTAATTATTTTCCTAAACTATAGGACTTCAAAATCAACTAAAATTTTACTTAATAAGATCCTAATATGTAATGACCCGACCGGTCATTTTGAGCTCTAGCGCGTCGTTCAGCGGTTTGAGGACCTGAGTAGCTTCACTTCAGGTATTATGACTTGTCTGCGTGGTCGAAATTGAATTTCGGGAAGTTCAGAGTTGAATTAGAAAGAAAATTCTCATTTCGGGAGCTTTAAGTTGGAAGAATTGACTAAAGTGTGATTTTTGAGCAAATGACCTCGGAATCAGGATTTGAAGGTTCTAGCAGGTTCGTATTATGATTTAGAACTTGGGCGTAAGTCCGAATTGGGTCTCGGATGACCCGGGAGCGTTTCAGCGTATATTCTGGAAGTTGGCAATTTGGGAGAAGTTCACAAATTTGGGTTGAAGTGTGTTTCAGTGTTATCGATGTCCGTTTGGGATCCGAGTCTGGGAATAGCTTCGCATGGTGATTTTTGTATTGGGAGCGTGTTCGTAAGTGGAATTGGAGGTCCGCAGGTCATTTCGGGGTCATTTGGCGAAAGTTATAAAATAGAAGATTTTTTGAAAGTTTGACCGAGAGTTTGACTTTTTGATATCGGGGTCGGATTCTGACTCCGGAAGTTGGAGTAGGTCTGTAATGTCGAATGTGACTTGTGTGCAAAATTTGAGGTCAATCGGACGTGATTTGATAGGTTTCGGTATCGAATGTAGAAATTTTAAGTTCTAAAGTTCATTAAGCTTGAATCGGGGTGCGATTCATGATTTCGACGTTGTTTGATGTGATTTGAGGCCTCGAGCGAGTTCGTATCATATTTTGGGACATGTTGGTATAATTGGTTAAGGTTCCGAGGGCCTCGGGTGGATTTCGGAAGGTTAACTGAATGAATTTCGGACAAAGAAAGCTGTTGAAATTCTGTTGCAGAAGTTGTTCACCAGAGAATTTCTGATGCGTGGAGTCAATTCTGGAAGCTCATATCTTGCAATCTATAATGAATCTGAAACTTTTTGAAACATGAAAGTTGTAGCCCTTGCATTCTAGTGTCCAGAAAGATAAACCATTCATCATTTGGATATTTATACAGAAAGTTATGATCGATTGAATGAAGGCTGGTAAAGCTACTTTTGTAATTTCCCTGGAAATTTCTGATGCGAAGAGCCTACTTTGAAAGCTTATATATCGAAATCTATAAGGAATCTGAAAGTTTACAAAACATGAAAGTTTTAACCCTTTTATTCTAGCTTCCAGAAAGTTGAACCATTCATCATTTTAAAATTTGTACAGAAAGTTATTATCGATTGAATAGGGGCTGGTAAAGTTGTTTCTAGTGGACTTTTAGTGACGACTTTTAGTGACGGATGGGCAGAAACTTAAGGACCAAAAATGCTCATTTCCTTCATTTTCGTTTGGATTTTTGGAGCACGGTTCTTGGGCGATTTTGGGGCGATTTTCACGGGAAAATATTGGGATAAGTGTTTCTCATCCTATATTGATTATATTTCATGATTCCATGCTCATTCACATCATGAATCAATGAATTTATTGAAGAAAAATCTGATTTTTAGCAAATCTTCCAAAAAAACAGAAATTTAAGATTTGAAAGCCAATCCGATGTCGAAATTCGATAATTTTTGCATGGTTGAACTCGTATCGGAATGGGTTGTCGTATTTTGTGAGTTTCGTCGGATTGCGAGACGTGGGCCCCACAGGCGATTTTTGAGTTAAATTTTGAATTTTAATCCCGAAAATTAGTAAATTCATATGAAATTAATTCCTACAATTTGTATTGAGTATTTCGAATTGTTTATGATTAGAATTGAGGCTTTCGGACACGAATTCGCGAAGTAAAGGTTATTGGGATCTTGAATTTGGTTGTGGAGCGAGGTAAGTCTCCTTTCTAACCTTGTAAGATGGAATTGTCCCATAGGTGAAATAATTAAATACGTGCTGCTATTTGTGGGGGCTACGTACGCACGAGCTGACGGGAGTCCATGCGCAAGCTACTATTATGCTTATGTCAGGGCAGTCTAGGACCCAAAAACATATTTTATTTGCCATACTTGTAACTTTATTGATGAATTTGAAAACGATTAAACCTTATCGAACTTGGTAAATGAATTTATGGAAAAGATATAAATACTATCTTCGCGTCCATTAAAAGAGAATTTTATCACCTCCTTGGGTGATTGTTTTCCTGATAAAATGTGAATTTATTGTGTGAATGTGTGAATCTATGAGTACCTGAGTCGCATGTATGATTCGCGAGCAGTGTAACTCTATTATTTATATATGACCGTGTCGCATGATCGATTCGCGAGTGGGGTAATAGATGCATCTATGGTTCGAGCCGTTCGACCCTTCGGCAGTGCATTGCTTACATTTATCCTTGGTTCGAGTCGTTCGACACTCGGCATTTCTTGCGCATGATATTTGCTGAGTACTTCCTGAGATTTTTTTTAACTGTTTACTGGCCTTGAATTTTAAGTTGTCAACTGAAATGACGAAGATTTAAAGTTTGTAAATGTGGAAGAAGTTGTTATTTCCTATCACTATTTGTTAATTATCTATGATATCCATGCTTAGTGTAACCCTTGATTTTATTAAAATTGACCTCTAGCAAGTGTCAAATTCGACCTCTCGTCACTACCTCTTCGAGGTTAGGCAGGATACTTACTGGGTACACGTTATTTTCGTACTCATGCTACACTTGATGTGCATTTTTATAGCACATGTACATGTATATCTAGTGGTCCAACTTGACGCAGTGATGTGACTGACCTGGAGACTTAGGATAGCTGCTCCCCTCGAGACGACCCGCAGCCAACAGAGTCTTCCTCGGATGTATTGTACTTTCTTTACTGTCCCATTTGTATTGTGGACGGTTATTGTATTTCATTTGGTTTTCCTTAGAAACTACTCATGCACTTGTGACACCGGTTTCTGGGATGACTTTGGGATGTATTTGTCGCTTGAATTAATTAAAACATCGTGGTTTACTCTGTAACTTTATTTGATATTTATATAATGAAATAAAAAGTAACAATTTTCAAAATACTAAAATAAGAATTTAATTAACCATTGAGTGTTGGCTTGCCTGACTGTGGTGTCCGGCGCCATCACGACCTTGATGGATTTTGGGTCGTGACAACATGGTATCAGAGCACTGGGTTCCCTTAGGTCTCACGAGTCATGGGCAAGTCTAGTAGAGTCTTGCAGATCGGTACGAAGACGTCTGTACTTATCTCCGAGAGGCTACAGGGCTGTTAGGAGTACTTCACTTCTTGATTCCTTATCGTGCGGTTTGATTCCTTTCAAGCTTATGCCTACGTTTCTTCTTACTCAATCTTACACGTCGCGAAGCGCTTGATATAATCGAGAATTTGAGGAATTGTAATGGTACTACAGTTATGGTGCGTGAGGTTTTTCCATACACAGTTGGTTGAGGCTATTGTCGTTGCTCTGCGGAAGGATATTATGTTGTTTTTGCTCGGTAGCTACACTTCTGAGAGCTTTGAGGTTATGTGCAGATTTGCTATGATGCTTATGATTTGTTATCGCATGGTATTGATGTGATGGTAGGATGTTTTCCCATACGTTAAAATGAATGACTTGATAGGAGTTCTACTCAGAGCATGATTCCGAGAATTCAGTATTTTATTTCCGGCGGAGGATAGGCAATTGGACTAGAATTGTTCGAGTTTGGGTTGATAGAGTAATAAGACTTGGTGTTTTCGAGTGAGGTGGAATCTAAATATGTGATGTGGTAATCGTCGTCTTTGATCAAATAGAATGTGTTAAGTTTGCCGGTGTTATGATCTTCTTCAGATTTGCCTTCGTGGCACGATATTGTGAAATGGTGTCCGGGAAGCGGCTGTTAGAGATCGTGGTGTACGGTGGTTCATGATCGGATCGGTGTTTCTAGCGTCGACGGCTCGAGAAAGATGATATTCGGAGAGTTTTGAAGTTGTGGTGGTCTGCTGGTTTGAGTGCTACAGAGAATGATATTTATTTTGAGGAAACAACTGGGCAGCATACGATGAGGGAAGACACGTGAGGAGTGTCAGGCAATGGTTAAATTTCTAGCAGGGCAGGTGTGAGAAGCGAAAGTCGAGTAAATGCTTAAAGGGGTGAGCTTGGCCAAAGTGGGAGAGTTGCAAAGTGACATATGAGTTCTGGGGTAGGATGGCCACACGCCTTGAGGAAAGTCTGCAGGCATTTGGGGAATTCATGGTGGACAGCGACTAGGTCCACGAATTTTTATTTAGGTGCAACATGACTTTGAGTTTGGAATGCGTTATTGGACTGTTAGCTGATGTCAATGGGGGAAGAAGGAACCTCGGTGGGTCTCAGGGTTATGTAATTGTAGCTTCAAGCTAAGTGGGAGAGCCCCACCGTCTATGATTGGACTGCGTAGTTGTTTACATGTGCGGTTTCTGGTTATCTGCGTATTGGTGAGTTATTACAGCTAAGGGAAAAAACATAAGTGGTAATTTGAGCAAAGGAATTGATAGAGGTGTGCTATAGTTGGCCTTATCGACTCATGTTCGGGCTTTGGGAAAATTCAGGATTTATGCTTCGTACATAGGTGATTTACAAGGGAAGTTATTCAGTCGGGTGCTTTATTAAGATAAATGTTCATGTGCCAACTGTTGATACTCAATTTTTCCTCAAACTATTTTAAAATTTGCATATGTGCCTTCAAAATCACTTTTTATAATAACTGGTATTTTTCCATAAATTTTCCATATTTTATTAATTTATTTTCCAATTTATTCAGTATTTTAAATTCAATAATTATTCATAAATTATATTACAAATAATTTCAAAATATTTTCCAGCTCAATACATCATTTTTAATCCTATTAGGGTATAATTATTTTATAAATTATCCAATTTGGCATTATTTAATAATAATTACAGTAATTTTATAATTATAGCCTAATTGTACATTTATACAATTTCAAATCACTAATTAGTCATTTAATATTTTAGTATCAGCTAATTACCTTAATTTCACCTATTTAGCCTTAATTTCATTTTTATGTAATCATTAGCTATTTTTATTAATTATTTACCTATTTAATTGGATATTTAACGAGTAGCCATTTTTTATTTAAAACATAGCCTAAATTCAATCTGGTCCTAACCCATTTAATTTAGCCCAATACCCAGGCCCAATCTCTAAGCCTACCCGAACCAATCCTGCATGTAATCTGGACTATTGGTCAAATTAGATCAACGACCCAGATTCACTTTTACCTTAATTAGTCTTAGACGAGTACCCCCCCTTCCCCTCATTCACTCCCTGTTCAAACATCTTTCTACCTCTCTCTCTCTCTCTCTCTCTCTCTCTCTCTCTCTCTATCTCTGGTTCTCTCTAGAACCTTCTGGTCTCCCTCTTCTCCGATGGACTCTGTCCATCCTCTCCGGCCACCTCCCTCGCCGGAAGCTATGTCCTCTCACCCTCTCCTGGCCTCCGCTTCATCCCACTCCGGTTTGATGCTACCCTGAGGTCCTCAGGTGAACCTGGAGCGGTTCAACTCCTACCCATGGTCCTTCATGCCATTTTCCGGCAACCTCTGGCCTTTCGAGTAAGATCTATGACTTTTTCGGCTAAAGCTGGTAACATTTTAATGTTTTCTTATCTTCTCTGGGTTCTATGAAACCCTGACTCTCAAGATTTTTCGATTTTTCTTTAGATCTGTCTTAGATCTACGCATATTATGAAGATTTTACATGTTTCCTTCAAAAACCCTTCATATTTCTAAACGTCTCTTCATCTAAAAATTAGGGTTTCATAATCCCTCTTTCAAAATGATTTTTTTTTCTTCCGCTTTTAGTATCATTCTATGATTCCGTGATTTTACTTTATGTTTGCTTTATTAGGGTTTCTGTGTTCGATCACTTCTGCCTATATCATGTCTATGTTGTGATTCAGACTGTTCTCTATATGAAACCCTAACTCTTATGTGTTACTAGTCTTCTTATGTTTCTGATTCGTGTCTATTACATGCTTATTCCCATAATGTTGTGATAAATCAATGTTATGTTTGCTATTTGTGAATCCCTGAATTTCTATGATTAAATACTTCATTGATCTTGCATGATATTCTCTATTGATTCTCGAGTATTTTCCCTAATTATGATGGTGATTTCCTGTCTCTCTTTGCCTGTAGAATAATTAACCCGCTCATATGTGACATTCTCCTTTGATTGGTACTGACTTCCTATAGTTAGGACCTCAATTGAGGGTTCCCTCATTGATTTCCGGAATTTAAGTTATTGCTTGCCTTATTTCTATGAATGATTTTTGCTTTCAAATTAGTATACATATTTTCCTTAAGTATAATTCGTTAAGTATTTCCCTAATCAGCTTTCAAGATTCCTTTCCTTATTTTAGAACCTGCTTATTAGCGTCTAAGTATGACTCCTTAATTAAAGGAAGTACTTTTACCAATTTGATTCTAATTGATTGTTTACTCCCATAATTACTGTTGAAACTGTTATTTTACCTTATTCTTCTACATGTTTTAAACTATAAATACCTCTACTCTCTCCTTAGCATACACGAACTAATCTGTTCAACTCTCTCTCTCACAACTAAAAACTCTCTCCTCTCTCTCTTTTCTGTGCTAGTTACTACTATTCTAAGTTAGCCGGCTGCAAGCCAAGGCTAACTATTGTGCATCTCTTACTTCCTGTTTGTGTTACTGCTTTCTTCACTTCACTAGTATGTTCTAATTCAGATTTCAGTTCTCAAAGCAACATGTTTCTACTACTGTTGCAATTCATTGTGTTTCTAATTTGCTTTTACTTATTGTTTTGTTGTTCAACATGTAACTAGGATCCTGAATTCCATTCACATGATAAGTTATACTGTATTTGTCATAACCAACATGTCTCTATGTACTTGATACATGTTCTATGTGAATCCTCATGCCTATGTTTGGTACATTAGTTTTATTAGGGTAAATCCTACTGTCTTGAACTATTTGGTCCTATTATGTTAGTATAATCCTATATCTTACTGTATCCCCCAATCCCCTGAATCCTTAGGAACTTCTGATTGTGTACTGCATGCTACATGTTTGCTCTCACATGCTCTGTATTTGTCCCTCAAACGCCCTTTCCCCTGTTGTGGTTGTTGGATCATTCTGGGTCCTTTGTGTGATGCTGAATTTGCCTTGGTTCTGAGATTGGGGTTCATGTTCTTTCAAATTGTTTTCACCAGTTAAACTTTTGTTATATTTCCATTGAGTCTTTTTTCCAAAACTGTTTTCTTATCCAAAGTTTTCAAACTATATCAAGCACTCTCTCTACTCTTAGATCATTAAGTTCTTCCCCCCTCTGTGTGAGCATTGCCTTGGGACCCTTGAGCTCCCTCTGAACTTTGACACACAAAGGCTGGCCATTCCACATTGCACTTACTCTCTATCTTGGCTATGAAATCTGGGTATGAGCACTGCCCGGGATCCCTTGAGGTCCTTAGGGAACTCTGACACATCCAGATTGTTAAAAGGCTGTGAAACATTACTTTGTATTGAGGACATGGAGATCTGGGCCTATTTTGTAGGCTCCCTATAGTTAAATTCTTATTTTTCTTCTATTTCAGTTGTGTAATTCATATCCCA